>JAKUCM010001713.1:0-49532 GCA_023374145.1 Lepidium sativum
GACAACCAAAATTTTTATGATGTCCTTTGGACCTAGAAGAATAAATATGCATTAACAAATAAGTCTAATAAGTTCACAATCCGCCTTAACATCATCTTTTGTTGGGTATGGAAAAATTGCTCATCTAAGTTCTTTCAGACATTTAAACAAACACTTTTGGTGAGCTAAAGACCTATAATCATAAGCTAGCTGAACAATCTAACATAAGAATTACGACTAACATTAAATGAAGAACACATTATATATATCCTTTTTAGCCATAGTTCATTTATTCCCTAACATCCTTACAAAACCGTTAACTTGATTTGAGAACTACTTAGACATAGGAAAAAAGAAAAAACAAAAAACAAAAAAGAAGAATAGATAAACATAATGATACACTGAAATATATAGAAATAGAGTTCATAAATCTTCTCAAAGTGTTGAGTAGAATAGAATCTCTCCTTCAAGCTTTACAGAGCAATAAAAATTGCTCAAAAGAGGCAAAAACCTAATTCTAATTGTCTAAAATTTGTTGTGGTAAAATCAAATTTAATCCACACAAAATGAACTGCAAAATCATGGTTTTTTCGCATAACTGGTATGGATCGATCCATCTAGTGGCGGACTGATCGGTCCCTTTGATTAGGTGTTTTGATAATTGTACTTTTACTTGTTCACAAATATACAGATTAATAGTATGTATTTATCATTGTGGTATAATACGGTTTCAAACCAAGATGGAGCGCAACTAATAATCAGGATGGTGTCAACTTATCTAATCGAAGCCAAATAGTGTAATAGATATTTAGCAACCTAGGTGAAAACAGAGTAACAACAACTAAATCAAACTTAAACATAAATTGAAGAACACCAGAGCAAGATAAACAATTAAAATTGAAAAATATAGCAATATTTAATAACAATAAGCAATTAAAGAGATGAGTTCTTGAGGAGTGCGATCAATGATCGCATATTTACTAGGGGATCCAGAGCTTGCTTAATATATATATATACATATATATATATATATATATATACATGACATCTAGAATAGGAACCAAACTAATCACATCTAGAATAGGAATGATTATCTCAAGTTTAGATTCAGTCAAGCATGTGCAAAAACACATTATGGGTGGGAAATACCTACTCTCATACTTTTGTGGATCTAAGAGAAATAAGCATTATGAACACCTAAATTGAGCGATCTCAACATAAACAACCTCAAGCAATCCTGGAAACCCCTGCATATACATTAATCTAGCTCATTTCCACAAGAACTCTAATGAATCTACTCAATTTCAATATAAAGAGCAAAAACCTAGAAAATAAATTAGATAGCATAATCATAAAGTAAAGAAGAAGATAGAAAAGTTAAAACAAAATTCACAAATTGCATTGAAAACAAATAAAGAAAAGATTTTAATGTTGGAATTACAAAGGAGAGAATTTTTTCGGTGTTCTTTCACCAAAGATGCAATAAAAAGTAGATTCAGGTTTGTTCTTAAATAAAAAGGGTACTTATACTCTTTACAATCCAACCCTAAAGAGTCAAACAACGAAAGTCAATAAGAATATCTAAGAATGATCTGACTCGGCCACGTGGTTCGAGGTGAGTGGTCAAGTCGGAATAAAATACATGATCTAGCTGTCAACACGACATTGGTGCCCGAGTCAGCTCGTCAAGCAGAGTGAATCATGCATCCGTATATCCTCTTTAGCTCCAGTTGTATATTCTAGTCATTTTTTGTTGAGCCTCTTTCTCTACTCCAATGGATTAGTCCCCTATGTGTCCAAAAACTCCTCATAAACACACCAAATAGCAAAATGCATGCAGTGAAATGCAAACAATGCAAATAAAACAAAAAAGAATTTAAAACATTGCTAATTATATGTTAATGTATGCAATCTAGACTAAATGAGACCCTTAAAACTAGTTGAAATGTACAAATATCATGTTTACGTCTTAAATTTGAGATCAATCTATTAATTGAACGTCATTTCCTTTGGAAGTCAGATTGATCGATCTAGAGGAGGATCGATCAATCATGGGGTTAGATAGAACGGTTGGTCGATATGATGTTTGAACGTTCTTTTTGAATATAGAATCGCTTAGTCAAGGTGTGGACCAATCAGTTCGAGCTTGTAAAATCCTCTAATCTTGATTCTTTTTGCATGATTCCATGCTTTGAGGGTCCCAGTCCATCCTAGTTTGTTTCAACTTGAACGACTCTAAAAATACTACAACAGAATCGAGAAACAATAGAAAATGAGTTCAAACTCGTCAAAAATGTGATTTATCAAATCCCCCATACTTAGTCTTTTGCTTGTCATCAAGCTAACAGAAAAAACCAAGAATAGGAAAGAAATGTGAAAACGCGAGAACTCCTTTCATCTTATAGTAAGGGACATGATAACTCCTTCTCCATATATCTGTATAGATTTCTCAGCATATTGGCATGATGAACAAGTTCTCAAATCAGCTAACTAACAACCTAAAAAACTAATCTCTTGGGATAGGAATGCTAATCCTGATTAGTTGTTTAGGTTGTTAGGATCCTAAAACTTCTCAGATCCAGAATTTAAGCAAATCAAATCTCATGTGATCATGATGAAATAAACATTAAGTCAAACCAAAAACTAGATCTAATCAATCAAACACCTAAACAAGCTAAAAACCCAGAATCAAACCTAGATCTACCTTGTTCAGTTCAGTCAAACCAAAAACTAGATCTAATCAATCAAACATCTATATGTAAAGGTCTTCAGTTCAATCAATCAAACTCACTCATGATTATGAACATAAACCCATAAATTGTAATTAAAGACATAGATGGAAAGAATATTAAAAACATATTCTTAACACATCCAGTTTGATCTAAGAAACAAAACAGAAAAGAGGCATCAAAAGGGGAGAGGTTCTTTTGATTTTCACGTAAAGGGGGTATTTATAGATCCCCAAACATGAAAGCTCTAATCCGAGTCAGCATCAAATAAGGTTGGTTAAAAAGTAATGAAGTCGGTGGGTGCTGCTTAATTGGTACTGGCGAGTTCAGCTTGTTAACGCTTCAGTTTTGCTGTTTTGTTTGGTTCACTCTGGCTGCACTCGCTTGTCTGACTGGCTAATTTGCTACTCTTTATTTTGACTAGCGAGTTGAGAAAATTTGGCTTGTGCAATCTTCAGTTTTAAAGGTCTTCAGTTCAGGCACTTCGTCTTAGGCTCATCCTTGCAGTCTTTATGCCAATTTCACTCCCAAATGCTCCAAACCTATCTTTTGCACCTATGTGTCTCCAAATGCATGATGTATGAGAAAATGCTCCTAAATAACTCTAAAGTGCACAAAATGCTATGAATGAAGATGCAAATCTACCTAAAGTGTGCAGCTATAGTTGTCCAAATATGAACATATCAAATCCCCTAAACTTAGTCCTTGTTTGACCTCAAGCAAGTGCAATGAACTAAGAAGGAATAGAGGTGCAGACACAGGGAATATCCAGCCTCTAACAAGCAACTCGCCAAGATGCAAACCGAAATCCACAAGTTATCCCGTATTCCTTTGGAAAGACCACAATCTAGTTGCACCAACGCTTGGCACTTAATTCCTTATTTCGACAATGTGCTGGTCTCAAAAGGGACTATAAATCAAAGAACATATCATTCAATTTCCCTGAGCTTAGCAAGACCTTAACTTAAACTTTGGAGGTTCTCTCTTGTATATATTTCAAACGATGTTCACTTATTCAATTTAACCCAACAGCTCAACATAAGAGGATTTACACAAGTGTAAAAGGTGACGGGTTTACGCCTTCTCCCAGCTGCTTCACCAACTACAAAAGGGACGAAAGGGCAGATTACAAAAGGGTGAGAGAGTACGAGTTTACTCACAGTACCAACTGCTTCATCATACCTAATTTCTCTATATGAAGGTGGATTTTCACAAACACGAGAGGGTACAGGTTTATGCAAAATTCCAATTGCTTCACCCTGCCAAAGACACGCAAAGTGATACAGATTTATGCACACCTCTCGTTCGTTTATGGCTTCCTAGCATTTTAGTAATTCAGCTCCAAATTTGGTTTTTAGTAAAGAAAGATATTTCCCACAAACAATAGGTTAAGATAATCAAAGGAAAAAAAATGTTTGATATATCTACATGCCCTAGATAGACAAATATGATTCAATTAAAAAGAATCAGATCACACAAACATCAAGCGTTCGAAAGGGAAGAACTGCAAGTCTAAGAGTTCACTATGGTTACTAGCCATTCAACCTAGCAAAATTGTCCATCTTCAGCAAGATGATCACCACAAATGCAACTAAACTTAATCCTAAATGAAATGCATGAACACTCTGTTTTTGGATTTTCTATGCCATAGATGAGAAAAAATGAAAAATCTTTTTGGATTTTTGAAGACTTACATGAATGCATGCTAAAAGAAAAATAAGAAAACAGAAAATGACATCAAACACAATTTGGATCCTCCCCCAATGTTAAATCACAAAGACTCTATGAGTGTAGAAAAAGTCCAGATTAATAGAACAATCATAAACTAAGAGGATGTAGTGGATATTACAGTGGTGATGGAGTTTTAGGCCCTCAGGAGTCAAAAAAATGAGTTGTGAAGGCATTCATTTCCTCTAAAATGTAGCTAGCTGGTTTGACGCATGGAGCAGAAGCTGGCTCGCCACTTGGAGTGTCGAGTTGGTCTTGCGAGTGGCCTTTTCTTAATCTTGACATTGTTCCTCTGTTGGGACTTTTCTGTCGTATTAACTTGACTTCAGCTAAGGAGTGGCGAGATAGCACTCATTTAGCTGATATGCGAGTTTCTTCCGTTAAGACTGAGTGCCTCTTAGGAACGGTTTGAGCTTGTCCTCGGGGTAACTCATCGCTGAACCGTTCCTTTATTTCGTTCAGTTCCTTCCACAACTCCTCTTATTCCTTTGCCCATTTTCCTTTCTCCTTTGTGAAGACCCTTACCTTCTTCACTAGCCATTTCCCAAACTTCTGCAACTTCCCAATACGGTTGTGAGCTTCGTGTGTTGAGATGCCCATTCGCGGCTGACCGAACTCCTCAAAGAAATATGTTTCTGGCTCATCTAACTCATTGTCGGCTTGAGCATGGGCGTCTTCTCTTTGTTGCATAGCCTGACCGAAAAGATGCAGCGGATGTGCGAATTCCACATTCTTGGCTGATCCCAGGGAACTCAAATCTATTCATGAAAGAATGATTTTTGCATCACGGTCTGCTGGGTGGAAGAGATTGTACACCATCATACTATCTTGGTCTTTCTAGCCTAATACTTTCGAAGCCTTGAGAGAGTGAGCAGTCATGAACCTCGACGCTACCACGCCAGCCTCATCCAATTTAACGCCGCAAGTAGTCAGAATGGGAGTTATGACTCCACCTATGTATATTGGCTTTGATTTGTCTTTACGGGCTTGAACCGCTGCTCTAGACCTATAAATAGTAATTTGCTTAGCCAAAGAATAAGCTAAACCAGCGTTAGCATCATTTCTCAACAATTGTCTTCCATTAGGCGTTGCTCCAATTAGCTCCTTCATAACCATATCCAACATCTGCATTTGTCCTAAGTTGATGGAACCTGAAGATGGCCTTGAAAACATCAAGTTAGCAATAACTCGCCTAGCACAATTGATTGATGGGTTCCTTTTCCTGTTTCCCTTGCTTTTTGCTGGAATGAAGGGAGTAGTCCCACTAAGCATATACAACACTTCATGTAGTTCCTTTTCGTCTATGTTGGGAAGGATTGCAGCGCCTGGTGGAAAACCATACAGCTCCTCCATCTACTTAAAAGTGAATTTATACTAATGCTCATGTACCTTGAATGATATGAATCCAGCTCCATTCTCCTCCAGCAAGGCCATAGTGGTTATTTTGTATTTGTGAAAATCTATGATTGCTAAGAATTGAGTTGTCCTCTTTGTACCCATTGCATACCATAGTCATCATTTAAGAAAGCCCACAAGCCTCCAATATAATATCCACATCGATTGCAATTCTCATCTTTTCTAGAGTCGGTATATGGGGTAAATTGTGCACTTGAAACCCATCCGTGAAATCTCTTTGTATGCTTCGCTTGAGTTGAGCTTTTTCTTTGACTCCTTAGCTTGCTGGTGGGCCTCCTTCTCCTCCAGAATTATGAACGCTTGATCCTCAGTATATCCATCTCTTATCAACTCTCTAAGGTTACTAGCAAACACAATCTCTTGCTCGTCTTCATGCATTTGGGAATCTTCTCTTTGTGTTTTATCCCCCTCAATCGTCTGAAATCTAGCTCTTGGTGTTTCCCCTTCACTCTCTGAGGGTGCGGTTATCCCCTTACCCTTGTATACTGTTGGCATAGCATATTCCTCATCATCTGAAAGCTCAAATCTGGGTAGAGGATCGAGCTTGAGTGCAAGCTTCTTCTTCAACAGAACTTTCATCACGAAAAACAAGTTTTCTTCTGCCCTTCTTAGGCTTCTGTTTCCTTGTTGTTGTTAAAATGTCATCCAATGGGTGTCTTGTTCTTCAGATTGCTTCCATTCACTCAAGAAGGCTTGATGGCGAGCTCTCCAATGGACTCTGTCTGCCATGGAGATTGGGTGAGGCCTTATACTGCTGACGATTTCTTTTCTTCAGCTCGCCATATCAACTCTATGTTCCACTCGTTGTTGAAGCCTACAAATTTACTGAGAAGCTTTAAGTGAGAGAAATGTTGAAGTGTGAGGAAGTAGAGGTGAGCCTTATTTTTATAGATATTGGTGAGCCTTGGAGGTTGCTTGGTGTGGGAGGCAAGATCTAACACAAGTATGGGAAAAAAATATGCTCGTTGGTCCTACTTGCTATGCCACTCTAAAATCAACCACAAATTCTCTGCTCAATTATACATCACTCCTTCATCCACTCGTCGGTACTATAGCAACAAAGTGACCTCACTCTTCTGGAAGCTCTAATTGGGCTACATCTCAAGCCCAACTCGTTGCTGGATCTCAAAATCCCTTCTTTTCTGGCAAAACCAATTCCTAGTGATTGTTCCATTGCCATTGTTGGTCCTATACTGATTTAGAACAATATCTAAAAAAAATAAAAAAATCAAACACATGCGGGCTTAGTATAGGCTAATCAATCATATTTAATCAATAATTGACACAAGGATTGAGCAAATGACAATTGTTGAACCAAAAAGTCAAACTAAAGACAAGAAAAATAGTAATGTGCTTGAGTGAGTGTGTATTTACAATAAAGGATCATTAGATAGATCTCCAAGATATGTCCCCTATGCAACAACTACTTATACAACACACAACCATTATCAGCAGCAAAGAACTGCAAAACAAAAATTAAAACATAACTTAAGGTAATTGAAGGATATTTACAAAAGATATTCATGGGACTTCCTCCCTAGTGAGCTTGTTTATAGACTCTAAGCTTGACTCTTCACCCTTTCTTTCCTAGGGAAACCAGAGTTCCCTTGGATTCTTGTTCATCCCCCATACCAATGTCTTCATTGATCGTGAAACATTGACCTTCTATCGTAGGCTTACTTGAATCACCATAGTTGAGATCAAATTTCATCTTGACATCGTCACCTAAGTTAAACTCAATGGTCCTTCTTTTCAAATCTATAATTGCTCCAACGGATGCCCTAAATGATCTTCCCAAAATCATAGGGTCCTGTGGCTCTTCATCCATTTGTATGGCCATATATTCAGTTGGAACCTCCACATCTCCAATCCTGATTGCTAAATGGCCATGAGAGAAATGCTTGGTGCGGCCAGCAAGGATAAGAGAGAGTTTACAAGCTTTGTAGTCATTCAGGCCTAGCCTCTTAGCCACACTCAAAGGCATCAAACTGATGGAAGCCCCTAAGTCACAAAATTATATCTTGAAAGTTATGTGGCCTAGAGGACATGTAAGTGTGAATGTTCTTGAATCCTCGAGCTTTTTCAGCATAATTTTAGCTTCAGCTACGTCATTACATTCATGAAACTCAAGTAGCATACCCTTAACACCTTTGGATTTCTCCTTGATGGGATCTTTTAAGAATTTTTTTTACTCGGGAATAAGAGCAAATGCATCTAGAAATGGCATCTTCAAATCGACTCCTCTCATCTACCTATCAAAGAGTTCTCTAAGCTTAGTTGTCTGATCCTTCTTCAGACGAGTATGAAACGGCGTCTGGTCTTAACAACAAGCATAATATCATAAACAGGCGCAACAACATGTGATTCAACATTAAAATGTTCAACTCGCCTGGGTGGGTGGTGAGTTCGTGTGGCGAGGTCAGCATTAGAGGGTGTTTTATCAATTTGTTTCCCCTCCCCCTCTTGAACCTCTCTTTCCTTAGTGCAAATTGAGGAACCCACTCGCGTAGGTAGTTGTTTGTCACTCCTGAGAGTAAGTGATTAAGTTGTGTATTCCTTAGGATTTTGTACAACTTTACCGGGAAGTTGGCATGTAGTCTTCACAAAAGAAGAAGCTTGCTGACTCTCCACATACTTCAATCTAGCATTCAAAGTTTCAAAGCTTGCAATGAAGGTCATTATGTTATGTGTCTATACACTAATGAACCTCGGAAAATCTCTTATTATATTTCACAGCTTGTGTAGGTTGGTTATGCTTAATCTGTTGAAGAAGCTCCATAATCTCGGGGACTCTTTTGGTGGGGAGGCTGGTGCTTGTTGCGCATTTGGTGCAGGTTGAAAACTTTGGTTGTACTCGTTTCACAAAATCCATGCTTTCTTAACTGGTGGGGGATAGACTTGGTCTTGTGGGTACTCCACGTTGTTGCTTTTGTAGGATATGTTGGGATTCCGCTTCGAGTTGTTGTTCCATGTGTTTTCGCCTTGTTGATTTTGCAGAAAATTGACCACATCAACATGTGCATCCTCCTCTATAGCTAGAGTATCCTCGCCAATCACTTTAACTTGCTTATGGTGCACAATGAGCAACCTATGTATCTTATCATTCAATGTCTTCACCTCTTTCTTGCTCACACATTCGGAATCTACTATACCACGCCCTGAACAATCGAAGTCCTCAACATATTGTCCATTCGCTAAGGCCAGATTCTCAACCAAATTCATACCATATTCGACATCTTGATTCATGAAATTCCCATTAGTGGCTGTATCCAATAGCATACGCAACCTTGGGTGAAGGCCCTTGTAGAATTGACTAAGGATGCTCTCTTCAAATAAACTGTGATGGAGACATTGTGATTGGTACATTTTGTACCTCTCCCAAGGTTCAGCTAAAGAATCTGTACCAGTTTGAGCGAAGTTGGATAGTGCATGACAAAACTTGGTTGTGCGAGAATTCGAGAAGAATTTAGCTAAGATTACCCACTTGAAATCAGTCCAGCTTGTAATCAATCCCTGTGGAAAATGTTTTTCGCATATATGTGCTCGATCTCCCAATGAGAAAGGGAATAGTCTCAGTGATATGTATACATTTTAACTTATTTTAGATAAGTTACTTAACTTGATTAACATTATATCCATACTATTATCATCACTTTAGAGTCAGTTAGGTATATATTCTAGACTTTGTGTCTTGCATAGGATACATATGCATAAGGGGTGATTTTAGGTAATTTTATAGCATAATTTGGAGCATTTGGGAAAGCAGAGGCTAAAGGATGTCAAGAGATGCAAGTTGACTATTGGTCGAGTAAGTGTTGTCGAATGTCGAGTCTTTGACTCGAGTTTTTTATGTCCGGTGGTCGAGTCCACACTCAAGCACACTCGAGCACACTTGAGTCCACACTCGAGACGCCACTCGAGCACACTCGAGTCCGCACTTGAGCACACTCAAGGCCGCACTCGATTCCACACACGAGCACATTCGAGGCCACACTCGAGACGTCACTCAAGAACACTCGAGCACACTCGAGTCCACACTCAAGCACACTCGAGACGCCACTCAAGTTCACACTCGAGTCCAAACTCGAACACACTAGAGTCCACACTCGAGCACACTCGAGTCCCGACTCGAGTCCACACTCGAGTCTGATTTCAATCATATGGTGCTCGAGTCGCTAAAGTTGGGATTCAGAAGGCTGAGCTATTTTTATATTGGGCCAGACCAACGCTGAAATCCACTGCAGGTGGAAGTCTTGTATTGTACCGAATTCAACCTAGGCTTGTACGAAGTTAAATATATATTTTATAGTTTTACAATTCTGTAGCCGATCTTAGTTTTTACAATCTTTTGCGTGCGGAAGCAGACTTAGAGCTTTTGTAATCGAACAAAACATTTTGATTTCGAGTTAACGTTTTTATGCAATTTAGTTTTTCGTTCAGCGTTGATTTCATATCTTGTTCGAGTTCTTCGTTTGTGCAATCGAATATTTACTTCGTGCTTGTTGTTAAATTAATAAATTCTCAGTAGTCACTTAGAGCTTTTGAGGATGAGTTGGATCAGTGTGGCGTTTAGGTTTTCTAGGTTTCTTGAGGTTAGAATTATTTAGGTATTTTCTAATTTGGTATCATCATTGCTAGCTTCATTCTAATCAACTCGGGTTTGATCTAAGACGCTTTCGCACCTGATAGGTGTTTGGTAGAGCGTCAAACTGAACCACTTCAGAGATTCACATGCTCCGCTCGAGGGATCGAATGTCTTAGGTGTTAATCGGTGTTAAGAGATTTGATCATTCATTTCGTTTAGATTATCAAACTCCTATGGTGATAGGGTCTGTTAATAGTGTATTCGAGGTTGGTTGCCATGAGAGTGGAATCACTACTTATGTTCTCGTTTCCTAGAGATTAGCTCTATCAAGTGATGTCAAGCACCTAGGTAGTTTAAGAGTCACGCTGTTCCATGATACTCCTTCCTCGAGAACTTGTTTTCTCACCTTGCGTTCAATTCACTTAATACTCTGTTAATTGTTGCTTTGTTTAAACTCTCTATTATTGACACCCGCTTTGTTTACTTTTATTTTTGAAGTTTGATATAAGTTGTTAAACAAACTACATTTTGATTAGCTTGGATTAGAATAGTTAATTGTATCTTGATTGATAATTACATTCCTAGTTGGATTGACACCTTTTGTGCTACATTGATATCTTCGTACAATAGGATTTGAAAACTTGAGTAAAATCTGTTATCAAATTGGTGTCGTTGCTAAATGGATCTCTGTTAGTTACAATTAGGATTGTTAACTTTTTATGCCCAAGTTCTTTTTACTTTTCGTTACTTACTCACCTTTGGTACTTTGTTTGGTGTTCTATTTCAGGAGATTTCACACTTCAGTACGTCAGCTTGATCCTACTACTCATGTTATTTTCACTCAGTGTATGTAGACACATTCACTAGGGAACCACAATCATCTCAACCTTCTTGACAACATTAAGCAACTACCACGCGAGTTAAGAGAAAAGAGAAACAAAGTCCACAATACACTTACAGAACGAGTGACAATGTATGCAGACGCATAATCAAACACTCACAATCCTCTGGTGGACCAGCCTCAACAAAGGAGGCGCAAATAATCGGAGCTGATGCACCAAGCACTCACACCCAAACATGTGGGATTTTCCCTCCAGCTATCACGAACAACAACTTTGAGATCAAGAGCAGTCTCATCTCTATTATCCAAACCAGGCAGATCCATGGACTACCTTCTAAAGATCAATTTAATCACTTGGACGAATTCGAGTGGCTCAATGGACTGCAAATGCTCAATGTAGTATGCGAGGATGCATTCAAACTGATGTTTTTTTTCATTTTCTCTCATAAACAAAACCCACATCTGGGAGAAACACCTACCCCAAAACTCTATCACTTCATAAACATTTTCTAAAGCCAGGAAGCGGTACAAGAATTATCAGGCTTAGTGCCCATATCATGGATACTCTACGGAGACTCTGCTCAACAACCTCTATAGAGGTTTTCACCTTAACATCCGAACGTTATTGGATACCGCTAGCAATGGAAATTTTCTTAATCAGGACGTAACTGAAGCTCGGGAGCTAGTAGAGAATATAGCCCAGGTAGATAGACAATATAATAAGGATTATGATAGTACGGTGAGAGGTACATTTCACACAGACACAATTAGTAAGAAGGAGCTCAAGGCCTTGAACGTAAAGTTGGATAAAATCGACAGGTTATTGCAATTACAACAAAAACATGTTCACTTCATGACTGGAGACGAATTAACGAGGAGGATGATCATGTTGAGGAGATCAATTATTTGCAGAATCAGGGAGTGGATACAACTACTACAAGCAACACCCAAATCTCTCTTACAGAAACACCAATGTAGTAAATCCACAAGACCAGACCTACCCACCAAAACCCCAACACACCCCACCTAATGCTTTTGTCCCTAAACAACAGTGTCACAAGAGTTTTTAACCATCGGCGAACATACCACCTGAGTATGAAGCACACGCTCTGCCAACTGCTACACAGCCACCAGAGGTTTTGAACCTACTACAAGAGATACTGCAGGGACAGAAAGCATCTGCTACATAAGTAACACAAAAGTTTGCAGAGGTGAGCTCTAAGATTGATGAATCACACAATGATCTCACCTTCAATTTTGAGACAATTAACGCAAGACTCAAGTATTTAGAGAGTCAGCAAGCATCGTCTTCTACTGCGAAGACAACTAGGCAACTTCCAGGAAAAGCAGTTCCCAACCCAAAAGAATACAACACCAATGCTATCACTCTGAGAAGTGGACGCGACTTGTTGATCCGAGCAGAGAATTCTAAGGATACTAAGGACAGTAAAGTTGAAGAGGGAGAGGATTTTCTCATTAAAGATCAGACAAAAATTTACACTTCAAATCAGCCACTCGAGAGAGAGACTCGACCTTGAGTTGTTTCTAAGTCACAATCTACTGATAAACCCACACTTGAAGATAAGCTCGGCATTGAAAACCAAGTTGGACCCAACCTCAGCACTCATCCATGTACATGAACCCTAGAGAAGAATAAACTCTTTGTCCTTCAACCATACAAACCCCAATTACCCTTTCACCAAAGGTTCAAGAAAAAGGTTACTGAGAAGTATAAAGCACTATTCAATAAGAAAATGAAAGACATTGTGTTGAAGATTTCTATTTTGGACATTTTCATGCTAATGCCTCGATACCAGAAATTTCTAAAGCACGCAGTTAAAGAGAGAACTCAAGAAGTTGAGTGTATGGTCATACTGACACATGAGATTAGCGCTATAATCCAAAGGAAAGTTGTGCCGAAAATGCTTGGTACAATCCCATGCTCGCTTGGACTCTTATCATTCAGCAAGTGTCTCTGCGATCTCGGTTCCTCAATTAGCCTCATGTTGTTTTCAGTTGCAAAGAGGTTAGGATTTGCTGATGACTAGTCCAGCAAAATCTTGTTGATTATGGTAGATAGGTTAGTGAGAATCCGTCATGGCATCTTGGAAGACCTTCTTGTGAAGGTGGAAGGTGTTGAGTTACCAACTGATTTTGTTATCTTAGAGATGAAAGAAGAGCCTAAAGACCCTCAATTATTTGGAAGACCTTTCTTGGCCGCAGCAGGCGCGTTAATAGATGTTAGGAATAGGGTGACCGAGATGAATCTTTGTCTGGATCTTAAAAATGAAGTTCAACATCAATGATGCGATTACGAAGCCTGCAATCGAGGGTCAGGTGTTCTGAATTCAAGAAATGGGCACTCTTGCTGATGAGCTGTTAGAAGAGTTGGTAGTAGAAGATCAACTGCAAGTTGCTCTGACAAAGCCAGCCACTGATGGGTACTTGAGTCTAGAAGTTGAATGATACGCGAAGCTATTGAATTCTCACAGGCCAGTCAAGAGTTTAGTGGTAATTAAAGAATTGGATGATGCGTGTTCAGAGAGTAAAGCAGTACCTCTACACTCGAGTGTATCTAGGTCAGATGCACTACGCCTGTCGTTATTAATGACTGATCTGAGCTTAAGGCACCCAAGGTGGAACTAAAACCACTTCCTACAGCGCTAAGGTACGCTTTTCTGGGATATATTTTTACTTATCCTGTAATCATCAATGATGCCTTGAGTAATGATGAAATTTATTGACTCAGCTTAAACGTTTTTGGAAAAGCCATAGGATACACTCTTAAAGTTATTAGAGGGATATCCCCAAGTTTTTACATGCATAAGATACACTTAGAAGATGAGTCTCATTCTAGTGTAAAGCCCCATAGGAGATTGAACCCGAACCTTAAAGAAGTTGTTAAAAAAGAGATACTTAAGTTGCTAGAGGTTGATGTTATCTATCAAATATTTGATTGTAAGTGGGTTTCACCTGTGCATTGTGTTCCTAAGAAGGGAGGTACCACTGTGGTTAAAAATGATAAGGATAAACTAATACCCATTATAATTATAACGGGGCATAGGATGTGTATAGACTATATGAGGCTGAATTTCTCCACTAACGGGTATAACAAGTTCTTTCAGATCTCTATACACCCGGATGATCAGAAAAAACTACTTTCACATGCACTTATGACACTTTTGCTTACAAACGAATACCATTTGGGTTGTGCAATGCTCTTGCTACATTTCGGCGTTTTGTAAATTATATTTTCTCAGATTTTTTATTGAGGATGTGGAAGAAGTATTCATGGACAATTTCTCCGTCTATGGGTCTTTATACTCCTCTTGTTTGTCGAATTTGTGTAGGGTTCTTAGCAGGTGTGTGAATAACAACCTTGTGCTCAACTGGGAAACATGTCACTTCATGGTTCAAGAAGGGATAATGTTGGGACACAAGATATCTGAGAAGGCTATTGAGGTTGATAGGGCAAAAATTGAAATCATGGCTCAGTTGCAACCCCCTAAGATAGTGAAAGATATTCGAAGCTTTCTGGGTCACGCTTGGTTTTACAGAAGATTCATCAAGGACTTCTCCAAAATTGCAAGACCCCTGACGAGCTTACTGTGCAAAGAGGTTGAGTTCAACTTCAACCCTGACTATCTCGAAGTGTTTCTTAAGATCAAATAAGCATTGATATCTGCTCCAATAGTCTAAGATCCAGACTGGGCTCTCCCATTCAAAATCATTTGTGATGCTAGTGACTTTGCTGTCGGAGCAGTCCTGGATCAGAGAAAGGATAGGAAGTTGAATGTGATATATTATGCCACAAGAACTTTAGACAACACCCAAATCAAGTACGCAACCTCAAAAAAGGAAATTCTTGCTATAGTATTTTCACTTGAGAAATTCAGATCGTATCTGGTGAGATCCAAGGTGATTGTTCACACAGACCACACAACACTAAAGTATATGATGAAGAAAAAAGACATTAAGCCCATATTACTGAGATGGATATTGCTGCTGCAAGAGTTTGACTTGGAGATTGTGGACAAACCTGGAGTAGAGAATGGAGTGGCAGATCACGTGTCGTGAATGATGATTGAGGACTCGATCCTTATCGATGACTCGATGCCAGAGAAGCAACTCATGACTCTAGAAGAGGAGGAAAATTCTTGTCAAATTAGCAAGGCGCTAGCTGGATCAACTCTACCTTGGTATGTAGATTTGGCAAATTATTTGGTCGTCGGTGAAGTACCTAAGTTTTTGGATTCCAATCAGAGGAAGGAGCAGATAGTTTATTCACGAGATGTATAGCAAAAGAAGAGGTCCAGGGTGTTCTGGAGCATTTTCATGGGTCTGCCTACGATGGACATTTTTCCACATTCAAGACTGCCCACTAGATTTTGCAATCAGGATTACGGTGGCCGAGTGTGTTCAAAGATACTTAGAATTTCATCTCCAAATGTGATCTGTGTCATAGAATGCGTAACATCATAAGAAGAAACGAAATGCCACATAACTCAATTCTAGAAGTTGAGATATTTGACTTTTGGGAAATCGACTTCATGGGACCATTCAACCAACCATCCCATGGAAATCGCTATATTCTTGTGGCAGTGGACTACGTCTCAAAGTGGGTTGAAGTTGTAGTCCCACCATTTGCTAAGAGAACGCTGCTCCAAGATCGAGCTCCCCATCTTCACTCATGCACTCAAGCTCCACTCGACTCCACACTCAAGCAGCCACTCAAGCCCACACTCAGGCCGCCACTCGAGCCCACACTCGAGCTACCACTTGAGCCCACGCTCGAGCAGCCACTCGAGCTTACTCGCCCTCATCACTCGAGCACCACTTGACAGCCACACTCCAATCAAGTCAGATGTGCTTGCCGTCTTCATCTGCCACCATCCGAGCTTAACCTGCCACACCGTGTAAACACTCGAGCTCCACTCGCGTGTACATTAGAATCCTCAATAGAATCAACTTCAACATGGACATGAATCCTACTTGATGGTCTCTTTTTCGCCACTAAGGTACAACCTTTCAACTCATCTTGTATATATCACTACATGTTTGTATTATGTTACCTGGTTTAGGATCCTCTTTTATTTTTTATGTACACAAAGGACTATGTGATTTAAGTATAGGGGAGGATTCTCGATATCATTTGATCACATACTCTTTGTTCTTAATTTTGATTTTCATGCATCCTTTGATAATTGCATTACACATATAGCATACATATATATATATATATATATATATATATAAAATCATTAAACTTTTGAAAAATACAAAAAACATAGTGTCATGTAGTTTGCATTCATTTAGGATCGAGTTTAGTTACGCTTTGGGGAACATGATTTCACCTTGCAAGCTTGCTGAATTTTGTGCTAAATTCACTACCATGTGTTAATGTTGTTTGTTGCTTGCTATCCAACCCAAATTGTAAGACTACACCATGCTACAAAAGTTTAATCTTTGGTTCATTACTTTGCTGAATTTTGCTGTGATTAGACACCACTCCTTACTAAGTGATAACCTCAATTGAATGTTTAATTATCAAGGCTATAGATTGAGTTTGAACTTGTGGATAATAGAATACTCAGATTTCCTTTCACCATCTCGCATTCTAACGTGTTCATTTGAGTAGACTCCCACATTGACCATTACCTCCTTTCGAGCCCTACATTGTTTGTGTGTCATTGTGAGGCCTTTTACAGTTTAATCTTGGTATAACATGTTACGTGAGTACCAACATGAACAAGGTTTCTTGTAGTTTCTGGTTCACGTTTTGGACCAGACTAGGCGTATGTGGTTTATGGGTGTGAGATGCTTATTTACTTTGGTTAAGAAATGAATAAAGAAAAGGATAAGAGCATGGGTTAAAGGTTTCTGGTACTTAAAATCTAGAGTTGGGTTCTAAGAAAGAAAAGATAGACATATGCTTTGAGTGTCTTGTAAAGCAAGAATAGAACAATTGAATCAGTGTTGTAATGTGATATAAACCAGAACCGCTAGAAGTGTTGAATTAAGTAACCCCTCCCTTTATATTAACTAAGGAAATTTTTTTTGGAAAGTTGATTCTATTGAGTGCTTAGCTGAAAGAATGAGTTGCAGTTTTTGGTTAACAGGGTAGATATAGGAATCAATTCCTGGATTTTAGAATGAACAGGTTGGAGCTCAAGTTGGATGCATTGGGTAGGCAAGACCTTGTTTCTGTATGCATCTGTTGGCATTCACCTTTAAACTTAAGCTACGGCTTATTCCATATTTAGTGATCCATGAGCAGATTTGATTACCCATTACATTGAAGATATCACTTTTATCTCTTGAGCCATTCCCATAGTTAAACGAGTTCCCATGAGATGTGTAACTTGATTCACGGTTTGGAATTAATTGAATGTTAAAAGGAGTGTTTTATTTGAATGAAATTGTAGGTTGAGTTTGGGCTTAGGTTGAGCTGCGATTTGCATGGCTAACATTTTCAGAGAATGACTTGTTTAGTACTACAGTTTAGAACGTAAAAATGGGACATTGAGTTGTAGCATTTGAGTCAGCTTGCTTTGGTTTTGAGTCCCCATTGAGCAACCACTGCTAAAAATTAATGCTTGAAAGTTTGTTTGAGGGCAAGCAAACACTAAGTTTGGGGGATTTCATATGTCAACATTTTAACTTATATTAGATAAGTAATTTATCTTGATTAACATTATATCCATACTATTACCATCGCTTTAGAGTCACTTAGGTTCATATTGCACACTTTATGTCGTGCATAGCATACATCTTCATAAAGAGTGATTTCAGATACTTTTATAGCATAATTTGGACCATTTGGGAGAAGTGGAGGTTAAGATATGTCAGGAGATGCAAGTCGACTCTAGGTGATTGGTCGAGTCACTGTTGCCGAATGTCGAGTCTTTGTCTTGCGTCCACACTCGAGACGCCACTCGAGCACACTCGAGGCCACACTCGAGTCCACCCTTGAGCACAGTCGAGGCCACACTCGAGTCCACACTCGACCACACTCGAGACCACACTCGAGTCCACACTCTAGGATCCTCGAATCCACACTTAAAACGCCACTCGAGTGCACTCGAGTCCACACTCGAGACGCCACTCGAGCACACTTGAGTCCACACTCGAGCACACTCGAGTCCACACTCGATTCCATACTGGAGTATGCTTTCACTCGTGTGGTGCTCAAGTCGCTAAAGTTGGGCTTCAGAAGGCTAAGCTATTTTTATATTGGGCAAGAGCGACTCTGAAATCCACGGCAGGCTGAAGTCCTTTATTTGGCCAAATTAAACCTAGGCTTGATGAAGTTTAACATATATTTTCTACTTTTACAATTCTAAATCCGATCTTAGTTTTTACAATTTTTTTTCTCGTGCGGAAGTAGACTTAGAGATTTTGTAATCGCACGAAACCTTTTGATTTCGAGTTGATGTTCTTATGCAATTAAGTTTTTTGTTCAGCGTTGATTTCATATCTTGTTCAAGTTCTTCGTTTATCCAATCGAATATTGACTTCATGCTTGTTGTTAAATTAATGAATTTTGATTAGTCACTTAGGGCTCTTGAGGATGAGTTGGGTCAATGTGGCGTTTATGTTTTCTAGGTTTCTTGAGGTTAGAATTATTTAGGTCTTTTCTGATTTGGTATTATTATTACTAGGTTCACTATGATCAACTCGGTTTGTTCTAAGACGTTTTAGCACCCGATAGGTGTTTCGTAGAGCGTCTGAGTAAACCACTTTAGAGATTCACATGCTTAGCTCTAGGGATTGAATGCCTGAGGTGTGAATCGGTGTTAAGCGAGTTAATCGTTCATTCTGTTTAGAATATCAAATGCATATGGCGATAGTGGTTGTTTGCCACGAGAGTGGAATTCCTACATATGTTCTCGTTTACTAGAGATTAGCTCTATTGAGTGATGTCAAGCGCCTAATTAGTTTAAGAGTCACGCTGATTCAAGGTCTTCAGATCAAGCACTTCGTCTAAGGCTCATACTTGCAAGCTTTATACCAATTTCACTCCAGAATGCTACAAACCAAACTCTTTTGCACCTAACTGTCTCCAAATGCATGATGTATGCGAAAATGCTCCTAAAGGACTCGTAAGTGCATAAAATGCTATGAATGAGAATGTAAATCTACCTAAAATGTGCAGTTCAAAATATGAACATATCAGAGTTTCCAGCTCACTCCAAGGATTGTGAAGTGGCACATGTGAGCTTGACTCATGCTAACCCAAAAAACGAAGGCAGCCATTTTCTCTATGTTCTCACATGAATCCAGCATCTTCACATATCCATTTTCATCTTCGTCATGGAAACGAAGCCATGTGTCACTCCTAGCCAAAATAATTTCGTGATGATCATCTGAAAGAATTTCCTCTACCACCTCGTCAGCTAAACATGTTGAATCATGTACCAGAAATCTCATTCATCATAGTTTTTTTTGCATTTTTTCAATCTCAAACTACATGACTATATCTACCAGGTGGAAATATGTTCGACCATTTTTTACAACAATCATGGCTCCGACATTTTTGAGGAATAGCCTCCCCCAAGATAAGTGGGTCCGTAGGCTCCTCATCTAACTCAAGAACAATGAAATCAACAACCATCTCGTTACACTTAGATGCCTCTAATTCATTTCAAGACTTCTTAGGTGGAGTAGGATAAGAAACCTTTGCGCATATACTTTCTCAACAACCGGTGGCGCCTCCTGAACTCATTGTGACCCTTAGTAACAACTCCATCATCCTCGGTCAAATCTATAACTACATCCTTTGTACTCTTCTTTGTGATAGGCTCAAGTTCTCTGCCAATTCTAGATGTGATGGTATTACAATCCTTGGATGTGTACATACTCCCACATACTTGCTATTGAGTTCATTGAACATACAATCTTACCTTTGCATTAATTTCTATTGAGGTTTACTACATATTCTGAAGTATTTGTTGCATGAGAGTTTTAAGCTCATCTTGTGAAATGTTGGGCGAAGTAGCAGGAGCATGGTACTCAGGCTGAGCTTGCTACTAAAATAGTCTAAAAGCCGGTTGATAGTTGTTTGTGCCCGAATTTTGCATGAAGGATTTCTGATAATTCCGACCAGTGCCTAAATTTTGTACAACTGCTAATCCAAAAATTTTGATTGTAGCTCTTGTGTCTTTGATTATGCATGACGTCGTGATTCTGCACGAAGCTTGGATTCCACATGAAAAACTGGTCATGTAAGAAAGATTTTAGGAATTGAATCCCTTTTTTTGCACGAATCCTATGTTTTGTGGAAAACCCTTATCTCTCATGTTGTTGATCTCCATCTGCTCATCATACTCTTCGAATCCCTCTTGGACTAAAATAAACTCTAACGTATAATCGCACTAATGTACTCATATATGGTTGGTTTAGATAATTTTAATCAATATATCTATCTTTGTAGTCAATTCATCTATCTTCTGAGTGTCAATAGTCTTGACACGTGCGAAATGATGATATTGTGGAAAATGATTGTTCGGACTCAAATCCAAGTACTCAATAAGAATGAAAGCGTCTTCTCTAATCTTAGTCATGAAATCTCTATTGCTATCAGCATTTAGAGATTTCTTATACCCTCACTTGACTCCACCATAAAAAATATCAAGGATGCGCTTATCGTTAAAGCCATGGTGATGAGGCCATCATCCATAACCTCCTAATTGCCGAAGATATCCAACACATTCCAGTCATTCGTCTAGGACCAGAAACCCTAAGAAAGACCAAAGTCGTTCGAGACAAGTTTATGGACTCCATCGGAACGCTACTCAACCTGATCGAGGCCATAGCCGAGATCAACTTAGAGCAACTCATCTTGCTGAAGCCCGACGAGGTTCTCACCAAACAAACCACGAGAAGCTCCGCCCGACCACGAACTACACCACAGGAAGCTTCTTTTCAACTACCGACTTAACCCTCGTACGTTTGTGTTTTACTATTTCCGTGTTTGCAGAGACCAACGCCAAGACCCTACAAACACACATTATTTAAGTCTTACGTATAGAATTGTTTAGTTCAAAGACACAACTATAGTTGCTGACCCATTGTTCAACATATTTTGTGCTACACTTTTTTATCAATAAAGAAATGAACTTTCTCTCTAAGTAGAAATCCCAGCCGCCACTCTTCTTTGAGGATTAGAGATGAGTGATGAGTCAAGCTTGCAAGGATTCCAACTTGACAAATCTGAGAATATCAAAGGAATCATCACCTCTTTTGTGGTTCTCATTCAACTAATTTTTCCATCTCAATTTCCAAAGATTAAGACTTACCAAGGTCGAATCCCCTGATTCATATTTAGAGAACTCACCACCGAAGCTCGCATCATCGGGTATTAGAGCCAAAAGACCCTTGGCAACACTCTGTATCGTTCCCTTTCAATTTCCTTTACTTTCCTTTTATTTATTTCAATTTATAAAAATAAAATTGATAAAATTGGTCTTCGTGCTCTTCGACTAACGAGACCCAAACCACCCATCAACACGTGAGGCATTCAATGCACATACAGTTCCACTAAACGGATAATGAGGAGGAAGAGCGGATCAAGTACATCTCGAATGAGCAACCAATACTGCGAGCAGCCGGATCTAGTCACTAGAGGCCACACCTTCACCAATCTGGAAACTATCTGAACAACCAGGCTTACAACTAAAGAGCCAAACCGTACGCCAGAGGTCCACTCCGACAATCCGCACCCGATCGACCTCATCTGGATCACCGAGGCTATGACCTCCCAGACCGCCGAGATCATGATGGTCCACATAGGAAATAAAATGATGGATCACCCTGACTCATTGATCCCAAGATCATGGCCCCAACCTTTGTCGGACATGTCAACCCGAAAGATTATTTGGATTGGGATCGACGGTTAGACATCATTTTTGAATGGTATGAATACCCTAACCGAAATAAACTTTATTTTGCTGCAGTGCAACTCACCAAAGGAGCCCTGTCTGGTGGGATCAAGAGATAGCTGATCGTAGGCACTACCATACAAGACAGATCGAGAGTTGGGTTTAGATGAAACGTCTCATGAGGCGACACAATGTTCAAGCCTATTACGACCGTGAGCTACATAAGCAGTTTCAGAAGCTTAACCAAGGATCCAAGAGAGTTGAAGAATATTTTGACGAGTTTGAACTCTTGAAAAACTGATTGGAAGTCGAAGGCTCGGAAAAAGTCTTAATGGTACAATTCATCAACGGACTACACGAACGGATTGCCGCTAAGGTGGAAAGACAACCGTACCATAATCTCCATGATGTCTTGCACCTCGCCATCTAGGCCAAACAGCATATCAAGCGGAAGACATCTGCTTGAGGTGGGTGTGGATGAACAAGTCACCATTCCATTCAATATTCGCCGATACCACGATCAAGTGACTTGTGATATAGTCCCTATGCAATCCCGCCACCTACTATTTGGACGACCATGGCAGTTTTGATGAGAGATACTACACGATGGTTGGACCAGCCTATACACGCTTACACACAAGAAGAAGTACACGCTTGCTCCTTTCACACTGACCCAAGTTCATGAAATCTAAACCAAACAATCCAAGGAAACCGCGGCAAGAACTCACTACCTCTCTCTCTATCTCTCTCTCTAAACTTCCAGCCACCAATCAAGTTTTTGATCTTCCCTCTCTTCCGTGCTTCTCGCTCGTGGCCGGGGGAGGGACCATGTGATTTTCTTTTCTTTTCTTCCCGTCTCTTCTTTCTCCTATTCCTTCTTTCCTTGAATCTATTTTTCTTCAGCTCCCTTTCAGGTGGGTTATCAATACAAACAATGAATGTATGGGGCTTCGTTCGAGGAGGTAGTATTAGTCAAGTGTATCTTGACCGTACATATCTTTATGCAAAAAGAGGTCCAAAGAAAACAAACGTGCAAAAAGAAGGACAAAAGAAAAGAATGTGCAAAAGAAGGAACAAAACGGAAGAGGTTTGTTTTGGGTCAATATAGCCGTTGGTGGAAAAAAAAGGGAAGGATTGTGGTCCACACCACTTGACAATAACCCTTCTTGACCGTTAGAGCTAAGAGACAAAAAGTGGTCCACACAAATGTGGTCCACACAAAAGTGGTCCTCACAAAGTGATCCTCACATCTTCTGGGACCACTTTTGCTTTCTGTTTCTTTTGTAATCCTCTATAAAAACGATGTAACCTCCTCTTTAATTTAATAAGAAAACGACTTCAATCTTTTACTCTTAGCAATTCTCTCTTCTATTCTCTTCTGTTTCCGCAATGATTCTCTATTTTTGATAATTTTCTTTCATGGTATCAGAGCCATCATTGATTCTCGGCCATTCTCTCGGTTAAAATCTGTTTTCCCTACCAAAAACTCGTTTGTTTCTTGGTTAATCGTACAAATCTCCATTGTTGTACAGCTAAAAGCGCGAAATCGTACAAATCTCCAAAAATCTGTTTTCTCATTCTAGATCTGTTTTTCTCTTGAGCTATGGATTTTGAACCATGCAAAATCACTGATTGTCTCCGTGACTCCTAAAGGAGTTAACTACCTTCTTTGGCCCAGAACTTTGAAGACCACAGTTTGTACAAGAAGAGGTTCTTGGAGTCACATTGTGAAGGATAGACCGCCAAGGGAATCTCTCTCAAGTGATGGTGAGGATGAAGAGTATCTTGAGGAGGACGATAAATTGTTCCAAACTGATCAAGTGGTCAAATCCATCATCCAAGGTTCCCTAGATCCTTCAATCATTGAGGCTTATTCATATTGTGAAACAGCTAGAGATCTATGGGATACCTTGAAGAAGGTATATGGAAATGTCTCAAATTTGACAAGGGTATTTGCGATTCTTCTCCAAGAAAAAATGGAGTTCACGGATTACTTTAGGAAGTTTAGTTTCTTGTGGGCTGAATTGGATATGCTAAAACCGATGTCTATAGATTCAAAAGTGGTTTAGGAAAGGAACGAAGAAGATAAGGTATTTGGGCTCTTGATGAAACTTAACCCGAACTACAAGGATCTAGTGAAGCATATCTTGAGGTCCGCTGTTAGCTCTAGGTCCCTTCCGTGTCTTGAAGATGTATGCTCTCAAATACAAAAAGACCAAGGCTCCATTGAGTTGTTTGAAGGAAAAGGGGATTCGGGTCTTCTCTCCGCAAACAAGGTTCAAGGCAGATTTGAGTATAAGAAAAAGATGGTTTGTGATCATTGCAAAAAATAAAGGCCATTGAAAGGAGAAGTTCTGGCTTCTTCATCCTCATCTCAAACCTTCAAAATTCAAGGATTCCAAAGCTAATGTGTCTCATGGAGTCTCGGAGGACTATGGGTCTATGTCCATCTGCAGCCTCTTCCTCATTTAATGGAGACACTATGAAGAAATCTGACCTTGATGCTCTAATCAACTCTCTCAACTCCTTAAGGGATTCTGGTATTTGCTATTACACTCGAACTTTATTTAAACCGCCTGTTATTGACTAGGGAGCTTCTCACCATATGATTAGTGATAAGGGTCTTGTTTGCAATATAGAACCAGCTGTAAGGAGTGTTGTGATAGCAAATTGTAATACGATATCGGTTAGTTGAGTAGGGAATTTACTTGTTTGGGAAAAAGTCTAGAGCCTTCTATTTACCGGAGTTTACTTTGAATCTCTTATCAGTTAGGAGAGTTTTTATGGACTTAAATTGTTATGCTATCACCGGACCTAATAATGTGAAATCTCAGGATATTGAGACTGAAAGCTTGCTCGGACAAGGAAGAGTGAAAAAGGGCTTTACGTTGGTGAAGACCCTAACTTTTTATCTCGGTTTAGTAGCAATAGTTTGGCTGTTTCTAATTTGGCTATTGGTAGCCTTAGTAATCTTGTTTGGCATGCTAGAGTTTGACATCCTCATTCTCGTGCTATGAAACTTATGTTGCCTAATTTTGTGTTTGACAATATCGATTGTGAACCTTGCATTTTGGGATAACATTGCAAATCAGTTTATCCTTTTTCCTCTACTATTTATGAAAATTGTTTTGATTTTGTGCATTCGCATGTTTGTACTTTCCCCTGTTCCTCTAAAGATCACCATAAATATTTTGTTACATTCATAGATGAAAAGTCAAAATATACATGGATAACCCTTATGCCATAAAAAGATAGAGTCTTTGATGCCTTTAAAATTTTTGAGAATTATATATCTAATCATTTCAACTCAAAATTAAAGGTACTAAGAACGGATAATGGAGGAGAGTACATGAGTAACTCGTTCCAAGAGCATCTAACCAAGCAAGGGATCTTACATCAAACTAGTTGTCTGTATAACCCACAACAAAATGGCGTTGCGAAAAGGAAAAACCGTCAACTAATGGAAGTTACAAGATCCATTATGTTTCACATGAATGTCCCAAAGGAGATTTTGGGGGGATGCTGTTATGACGGCATGTTACCTCATCAATCGAACTCCAACAAAAATCCTTCAAGATGCATCTCCATATAAGTTATTAAACAAAATCAAACCTCCTTTAAATCACTTACGGGTGTTTGGTTGGTTGTGTATGTTTTATCTTAGTGCCCGCAGAGATTCAGAACAAACTTGAAGCTAAAAGCAAGAAGTATCTGTTCATGGGCTACTCATCCACTCAAAAAGGATATAAATGCTATGATCCGGATACTAGGAGGGTTCTTGTGTCTCGGCATGTGACTTTTATAGAGGATCGAGGATTCTATGACAAACGGAATTGGGATGACTTAAAAGATCTATCCGAACCAGCAATTGATCGGGCTACAAGCCTCAAGTTCTTTCTTGATCGTCTAGGCATATCGGATCCGTCTTCACAAGCCCCCAACACGTCTACTTCAAGTATCATATCTCGGATACAAACTCCCCGAGTGTAATGTCTCGGGCCCCGAAAGTTCCGAGTACTCCGCGCTCCACAAGACCGGCAAATGAAACAGATCTGGAGTATCTTCCTCCCGGACCCGAAATAGCTGCTCCTACAGTGGAAAAACCAGCCCTCACTCATCCACTCGGGAGAAGCACACGTACTCAAAACACAAGGGTCTACTACAATAGTCAAGCTGTGGCCCAACCTATTCTGAAGGGTTTTTCGGTTGACCTTATACCCTTCCCTTTTCAAGCCTTTCTTGGTAAGATTGAGAAGGACCAGATTCCCCAAAGCTACCATGAGGCTAAGCAAATCAAGGAATGGGTGGCCGCAATTGATGATGAAATTCAAGCGATGGAAAGAAGCTATACGTGGAGGGAAGAGTATTTGCCTCCGAGAAAGAATGTCGTGACCTCCAAATGAGTGTTTACCATCAAATACAAGAGTAATGGCATGGTTGAGAGATACAAAGCAAGGCTTGTAGCCCGAGGCTTCACCCAAACTTATGGCGTCTGACAATACCGATACATTCACCCTGGTGACCAAGCTCCATACGGTAAGAGTCATTTTTTCCTTAGCTACTAATCTATCTTAGGAATTGTGGCATATGGACGTGAAAAATGTCTTCCTTAAAGGAGAACTTGATGAAGAAGTTTACATGATTCCACATCTCGGTTTAGAATCCAAGATCACTCCTGGAAAGGTTCTACAGCTTCAGAAAGCAATTTATGGCTTGTAACAATCACCCCGAGCTTGGTACCATAAGCTTAGGTTCATCCTCCGAGATCATACTCTCATTACCCTCACAAGTTCCCAAGGTATCGTGGTGGTCTTCATATGAGTCGGTGATCTTATTATTGGTTTTGCGGTAAATATAATGAGATTAATAGAGAAGATTCATGTGAAAAATTATTTCCTTAGATTGATCTTTTCTTTTGTTGTTACAAGTCTTTAAATAGATGTTTACACAAGAGAGATTTTGGTCTAGGATTAGCCGACAATCCCCTCAAAAAAAGACAAAGATTCTCGGATCCACAAGCGTTGATGGCGATCCATCATTTCCTCGATCCGAGAGAAAGCAGGTCACATGTCTCCTTGGGGCTCCAAAGATCTCTTTGGTTCAAATGGTTGGATTGTGTCTTGGAGGGGACTACAACCCACATATCAACACATGAGAAAACTCCCTAGGCCCGTGCCCCGAGGTATTTTTGAAGTTTCTCGGGGCTTTGACTTTTCTCGTCTGTTGACTCGGTTTTGGGCGAAAACTTCCTCATCATGCGGTAAGGCTTTTCTCGACCCGTGGTAAGGTTTCCTCAGTACGTCCTGAACTCGACCGCAGTACGTCCCGCGGTACGTCCTAACTCGACTGCGGTACGTTCGTGGTATGTTTGTGTCCCGACTCATGGTATGCGACCCTTCCGTTGCCTTTTCCTCCGTCCATTGACCATATACCGCGGGACGTAAAGTCCTTCCTGCGGTACGTATTCCTTGAACCGATGGCTTCCTTTTTCATGACCACCGACCAATGACTTTTTGAGTATTCGTTGACTTTCCCAACTTGTGTGTTTCTTCTTCTTAGATTTTAACCTATCATCTATTTTATTCATCTTGACCAATACTCTCCTTATACTTATTCATAGATGATCATGTTGACTAAGTTTCAGAGACCTTAGAGTCACACCTCATTAAAAACCATGGTGAGAAAACCACATGGGACAAAGAGTGTGTGCTTCTCGGGAAAGAGGACCTTTGATAAAGGTCGAGTGAGATCCACAAGTCCAAGTTTTGTGTATATGTGATCACATACTTTGAGACTTATGGCCTTGGTGAAGATATCCGCTAGTTGATCTTCGCTTCTTGTGAAGCATGGAAGTTGTGTTCCATCTTCAATCTTTTCCCGAACCTTGTGACAATCTATCTCGATGTTCTTGATTCTTTCATGGAATACGGAGTTGGAGGCTATATGGATTGTGGCTTGGTTGTCACAATGCATAGTGATTGGATGTTGTTGTTCAAATCCGATGTCCTTGAGCAAGGCTTTTAACCATGTCAACTCACTTGTAAGTTTTCTCATTGCTCGGTATTCCGCGTCCAGTATGAGACCACTTTTTGTTTCTTAGTCTTCCATGTCACCAAATTTTCTCCAATGAAGGTACAATAACCGGTTGTAGACATGCGATAATTCCTATATCCTACAATCTCGGTACTTCCATATTTACTCATCCAGATGCCATGTCCGGGACTGCCCTTTAGGTATCTAAGAATCTGTTTTATCAAACTCGAATGATAAATCGTAGGCTCCTTCATGTGTTATGACATTTGGTTTGCTGAAAAACAAATATCCAGCCTTGTTATAGTAAGATATATTAGCTTACCGACTAGGCGCCTATATTGTGGTGCATCCTCATATGGAATGTCATATTTCTCCCCCTTTCGAGCGACCTTGTAGCCATCTTCTAGAGGTGTTTGGGCTGGTTTAGAGCCTAATTTACCTCTCACATTAAGAAAAATAAGTGTGTACTTCCTTTAAGGGAGAAAAATTCCATCCGAAACCGGCAAACTTCTTTCCAAGGAAGTACTTGAGAGCACGGAGATCTTTAATATCAAATGTTGATTTGAGAAAAGATTTGGTGACACTAATACCTCCCTTGTCATTTCCGGTGATGATGACATCATCAACATAAATGAGGATTACGACAATGCCATCCGGGGTTATTAGTGTGAACAATGTTTGATCGGCTTCCGATTTATGAAATCCATGAGACTTAAGTGTTGTGCTTAGCTTATGGTACCATGCCCTAGGAGATTTTTTAAGGCCATAATATGCCTTGCGTAGCCTCAACACCTTGTTGTGGCCGACTGTTCCTTCTAGTCTGGGAGGTGGTGTCATGTAGACTTCATCTTCGAGTTCTCCTTAAAGAAAGGCGTTTTTGACGTCCATCTACCACAACTCCCAATCTAAATTAGTTGCAAGTGAAATTACAACTCTTACCATGTGTAACTTGGCTATGGGAGCAAAGGTGTTCGTGTAATCAGATCCATATTTTTGAGTAAATCCTCTTGAAACCAATCGGGCCTTATGTCTCTCAATGCTCCCATCACTATGATATTTAATTGTGAACTCCCATCTTGAGCTCATAGTTTTCTTTCCCAGAGGCAAGTCGACTTCATCCCAAGTGTGATTTCTTTCTATCGGTCCCACTTCATTTTCAACCGCATCACGCCATACTTTTATTCCCTTAGCTTCCTCATAGCTTGAGGGAATAAAATTAGCCTCAATTTTCCCGAGGAAGGCTTCATGTTCTGACGGTAAAAGGGCAAGAGAACACATGTCTTGAATGGGATATGCCACAACTTTGTTATTGTAGTATGTCCTTGTTTGGATTCTAGCACCCCTTCGGAAAGGTGGCGCTTCTTGTGGTCCTATTGATTCCTCTCCATCATGGGTATTTAGGCAATTAGATGGTCCTTCTAGTCGAGTAGGTTCTTCTTGAACTTCTAAACTTACTTGGCTCGGAAGATTTGATTCTCCTTGTTAAGAAATATTATTTTCTTCTGAGTTTTCTTCATCACTTTTCTTTGGTCCTTGATCATTTTGTGGATTGATACCAAGATGATCAAATAGGATCCTTAGGGATATGGCTCGGTCCCAATTTTTATCATCAAAGTAAACCTTTTTCCATAAACTTGACGTCCCAGGACACATACATGCGTTTTTCTTCGAGATTAAAGCACTTGTATCCTTTTTGTGTGGTATAATACCCTAAAAATGCACTTTTTACTTGTTACCTCCAACTTGCTCCTCAAATCTCCGGGCACTAACACATAGCAAACACATCCAAAAACACGTAAATTATCAATTGATGGTTTAGAACTATTTAGTACCTCAAATGGAGATTTATCTTGGAGGATTTTTGTAGGTATGCGATTAATAAGATAGCATGCTATGTTATTCACATCTCCCCAATATATTTTTGGAACATTCCTATGGAACATCATTGAGCGAGCTACTTCCATCAAGTGTGTATTTTTCCGTTCGGCCACACTATTTTGTTGTGGTATATAAGGGCAACTTGTTTGATGAATTATTCCTTGCTTGTGGAGGTGTTCTTGGAATGATTGACTCATATATTCTCCCCCATTATTGGTTCTTAGTACCTTCATTTCAGCAATAAATTGATTAGCAATGTTTGATTCAAAATTTTTGAAGGCGCTAAACACTTTATCTTTTGATTGAAGAAGAGCGACCCAAGTGTATTTTGATTTTACATCAATAAAGGTGACAAAGTACTTAGCCCTTTTTCTAGATAATAATGGTGCAGTCCACACATCTGAATGAATAAGGTCAAAGCATTTTTCATAAATTGCTAAAGACTTGGGAAACACGGTTCTACAATGCTTTCCTAAGATACAAGCTTCATGATTATGATTATCAAAAGACATATTAGGTAGTCCAAGTTCAAGTGCCCTATCATGAGGATGACCCAATCTACCATGCCAAATTGTACTACTTAAACTACAAACCGAATGTAGAGCATGCAAAATATTATAGATAAATTTGGTGTCTTCAAGGACATATAGTCCATCCTTGACTATGCTTTCACCAATCATTTCTCTGGTCTCAATATCCTGAAATTTTAAATTGTTAGGTCCAAAAATTATGTGATCATGCCCAGCTTAAAGGAAGAAGAACCAGAATTGGCTGGAAGGAACGCTCGTGCTAGAGCTAGGGAATTGGCCAAGGAAGCCCATGCTTTTATCGGCCTCAATCAGGAGGAAGCGGAAGAAGACAAATTCAATGTGACTATTCTCAAACTTGAACGGATTCAATTGATAATCACTAAGTAGCTAAGTGGTTCTTTTGTACTCTTTTCCTTAGGGGAGGTTTTGGAAGGAATGAGGTCCGAACCAAGATTTTTAACGAGACAGATTAATCACTTACGCTAAGCTACTTTGGTTTTATTACTTTGTGAATAAGAATTGCTGTGTTATTTTTTAGTTTTCTTGAAAACAACTTGTTGTTTTGTTCAGAATGTTGTAGTTTTCAAAGACCCTAGTCACATTTGATATTTTTCCATAGACCTTAGCAAGAGTTTCCTATAACTCCTTCGAGGTCTTACTATCCGAGTATGCCTCATGGATTGTTGGATCTAGAAAATTTTGTATGAGAACAAGAACGGTTTGGTCATCTTGTGACCATCTCATCAGATTTCTCCGCCATTCCCAAGCTTTTATCTATTCCTTTTACCACAGCTTGAGGTGGATTGGAGTATGGTCCTTCAGTGTGGCTCCATAGTCCACGGCTGCGCAAGACTGATTTTGTAGTTCTCGCCCATAGTAAGTAATTCGGTCCCTTTAAGACCACCGAGATGTAAAGAGATTTTGAGTTATCCATCGATTTTAAGAAGAAGAGATAAATGAGTGAAGAATAAGAGATTTTAAACAAGAGTTTCAGATCAAAATTGCTCTGATACCATATTGGTTTTGCGGAAAATATAATGAGATTAATAGAGAAGATTCATGTGAAAAATTATTTCCTTAGATTGATCTTTTCTTTTGTTGTTACATGTCCATAAATAGATGATTACACAAGAGGGATTTCGGTCTAAGGTTAGCCGACAATTCCCTCAAGAAAAAGACAAAGTTTCTCGGATCTGTAAGCGTTGATGGCGACCCATCGGTGCCTCGATCCGAGAGAAAGCAGGTCACGTGTCTCCTTAAGGTTCCAACGGTCTCTTTGGTTCCAACGGTAGGATTGTGGATTGGAGGGGACCATAACCCACTTATCAACACATGAGACAACTCCCTAGGCGCGCGCCGGAGGTATTATTGAAGTTTCCCGTGGCTTTGACTTTTCTCGTCTAGCGTTGACTTGGTACTCAGCGGAAAACTCCTCAGCCTATGGTAGGGCTTTTCTCGACCGTGGTAAGGTTTCCTTGGCCTGCGGTACATGCCAGTCTCGTACCGCGGTACGTCCCGCGGTACATCCTGAACTCGACCGCAGTACGTCCCGCGGTACATCCTGAACTTGATCGCAGTACGTTCTGCCCTCGACCCGAAGTACGTCCGCGGTACGTTTGTGTCCAGATTGATGGTACGCGACCCTTCCGTTGACTTTTCCTCCGTCCGTTTACCAAATACCGCGAGACATAAAGTCCTTCCCGCGGTACATATTCCTCGACCCGATGGCTTCCCGCGGTTTGTGACCACCGACCATTGAGTTTTCCAGTAGCCGTTGGTTTTTCCAACTTGTGTCTTTCTTTTTCTTAGATTTTCACCTATCTTTTATTTTATTCATCTGGATCAATACTTATCATCTCCAGAAATGATAAGGAAGGCATTACTGCCACCAAACTCTATCTTAAATATATTTCTGATATAAAGGACCTTGGGGAATTAAGGTATTTTCTAGGTATTGAAATTTGCCGATCTTTGGACAACCTATTTCTCTCCCAAAGGAAATACACTCTTCATTTTCTTGATGAGACATGTATGACCGAATTTAAACCGGCCAAGATACCTCTTGAGGATAGCTACAAGGACAACCGAAAGGGGAGAAGGATGATGAACTGTTTGATGACATTCAACAATACTAGAGACTTGTTGGTAAATTGATATATCTTACTATATCTCGGCCCGACTTGTGTTTTGCAGTCAATCAAGTAAGCCAATGGTCGAACGGATCCTCAAATACATCAAAGGCAGTTCAGACCAAGGTGTTTGGATGAGAAGGAATAAGAGTTTGGACATTGCGGGGTATTGTGATGCGGATTGGGCTGGAGATAGGAATGATAGGATGTCTACCACAGGATATTGTACATTTGTTGGAGACAACCTAGTAACTTGAAAGACAAAGAATCAAAAGGTGGTGGTGTACTCTAGTGTCGAGGCGAAGCATAGGGCTATGAGAAGGCTGACCTATGAATTGGTGTGGTTGCAATCTCTCCTCAAAGAACCAACTACTATGCATTGTGACAACCAAGCTGCAATCCATATAGCATCCAATCCGATTTTTCACGAAAGGACCAAGCATGTAGAAGTGCCCTGCCACAAAGTTCGTGAGCGTATGGAAGAAGGTGTAGTTCTTCCGTGTTATACACCAAGTGAAGATGAATTGGCGGATATCTTCACCAAAGCTGCAAGTACCAAGGTTTGCAATCACATCTACGGTAAACTTGGTCTTGTAAGCTTGGATCGCCCTTGACCTCATGTCCTCTAACCCGAGTGCTACACGCTCTTTTTCCCTCGGCTAAGATTTTGTCCCAAGTGGTTTTCCTTCGGGTTTCCAAGCTATGCATTCTTTCTTGCTGCTTAGCTTGAGGAGGAGTATTAGTCAAGTCTATCTTGACCGAACATATATTTGTGCAAACAGAGGGGCAAAGAAAACAAATGTGCAAAAAGAGGGACAAAAGAAAAGAATGTGCAAAAGAATGGACAAAAGGGAAAAGGTTCGTTTTAGGTCAGTATAGTCGTTGGTGGAAAGAATGGAAGAATTGTGGTCCACACCACTTGACAATGACTCTTCTTGACTGTTGGATCTAAGAGAGAAAAAGTGGTCCAAACAAATGTGGTCCACACAAAAGTGGTCCTCACAAAGTGGTTCTCACATATTTTGGAACCACTTTTGCTTTCTTTTTCTTTTGTAATCCTCTATAAAAAATGATGTAACTTCCTCTTTAATTCAATAAGAAAAACGACTTCAGTCTTTTACTCTTAGCAATTCTCTCTTCTATTCTTTTATGTTTCCACAATGATTTTCTATTTTCGATAATTTTCTTCCAGGTAAGAGGTACAATTATGAGAATCTAGATAAGAGAGTACAATTACCAGATCTTGGAGATGTTGGAAACCCCTTGTTTTGGTGAGCTATCCAGCTTGGATGAAGGCGTGTTTCATATTGGCTGGTTGTTGCATAAAAAGAGGAAATAGTAAAAAAAAAGTAAAAATAGGAGAGAAAGTACTACTTTTGTCTGTACTACTTTTGTTTCTCTATCAGTAAACTCAATTTCAATATATGAAAGCCCTTTAACAAAAAAAAAATATTACCAATACTGGAAGAAAAAGAATTATTGTTTTATTTTTTCCATAATTGGTTTTGAGGATTCTGTAACTGTTTTTTTTTGGAAAATCCTTATATCATTTTATAGAACCTATCAATTGAAAACTATTAAAATACCAATACAAGATAATTTTTATTTTATTTTGTCTTTTCATACTAACTTTTTATTTATCAATTTTTATTTTTTGTTATATAGTTGGTTTAATTTTGGAAGTTACAACTTCTCATTTATTGAAAATTATATTTACAAACATACTCATTTTTATATAACTGTGTTTTTCATTATAACTTTATACATATAAAAACGTCCTATATTATTATATTTCTTATTGTAACTTCCAAATTTTTGTCTAATTGTAACATCTTTTTGTAAATTTCGTTTCATCTTTTATTATATAATTGTTCAATGAATTTTATTTGTTATCTAAACCATTTAATATTTGTTATCTAAACCATTCAATAAATTTTTTTTCTTTTTAACCACTGCCAGAAAAACATGAATTAGTCGCTGTCACTAATCGATGTCGTTAGCGACTGCCAAAAGAACAAGACTTACAAATGCAACCATTAAAGAGAATAATGAACTATTACTGTTTTTATATTTTTGTATTTGGATTTGAAGATTCTATAATTGTTTTTCTGGGAAATCCTTATATCCCTTTACATAAGAAATAATTTGAAAACTATTGAAATACCAATAAAAAATCAAGATGTTTTCTTTTATTATGTCTTTTCTAATTAACTTCTCATTTATAAAATTTATGTTCTAATATTTAGTTTGTTTAGTTATAAAAGTTACAACTTCACATTTTTTTGAAAGTTATATTTGAAAATATATCATTTTCTATGATATATTAAAAGATGTCTTCTATTATTATGTCTTTTATTCTAACATCTCTTTTGTATAATGTTTTATCTTTTACTGTATAGTGATATATGTGAATATTAACTTAGTTTTCATATTTATTTTGCATTATATTCATCATTTATGATCCACACATTCACATTTTAGTATAGTATTTTGCATCTTTGGCAATTTTAGATTCCTAGATAAATTGAATCGCATAATTAGTCCATCTCTGATCTCTTTCATTCACATAGGCCATTTCTTTATTTGTGCTAAAGGTACAGTCGTAAATAATTAGCGCTTTTACGTCTTTTGGCCATTGACTTAATATGTCTATTACCATAGCAATATTTTTTTATTAAAATAGTAAAGGTAGTTATTCTACCTATACTCCCTCCTTTTAATTGAAGAGCTAGATAAATCTTTACATAGAGAGATCTCTTTGTAGATTTAGTTAGTGTCACAGATTTAATTTAGAACCCCTTTCATTTTATTTTTGTCAAATTCTGAATTCATTAATAATATTCTACTAAAGTAGAGATATGTTTACCTGAGAAAAACCATGAGTCTGTCCTCAAATAAAACAGGAGAGGGAATATGGTTAGTGATTAAACAAACAAGAAATAAGATAAAAAGAAAACTGACGAAACTTACATTTCAACTTTGCAAAGTCTTCAATAAAGGGAAGGAAAGTAGTCAAATCATCGGGGTTAGGCATCATCTTCATAGTGTCTGTCCAATATATCACTATCTCGATCTCAAGCATATCTAGTGATAGTAGAAACATCATCGCCCACATAATTGTTTCGACTTTAGTATGGAGAGTGGATAGATTTCTTTAGATTTCTCTGGCACCCATACACACACTGTCCATGCCATCGGAGAAGCAGAACCATCGTAAACCAGAAATGTGTTCTAAATCTTTTCCAGAGCTATCCACAAAACATTGGTAACCTGTAAATGACGGATTGAAACACTGGGGACGGAGGAAGTGTTGTGTAGGAGTTGAAGAAGGAAGTGAGGCTTGTACCACTTCAAGGTCGGAATGAGCTTGTTCCCATGTTGAAGCATATGCCTCCGGTAACGAAATAATCTCTCTAGGATCTGAATCTTTGTTTGAGAAAGTTTTATCATTCCTTGTTTTCGAGATATACTATAGAATCCAAGGAAAAATACTTTTATTAATTGAATCTAGGTTTCTCCAAAATAAGTGATCCATGTTCGAGAACAGATGGTCTTGGGAAATTCTGAATCCGTGATGGAACAAAAGATAGAGGCCATGTTTGAATAACTAGAGTAGATTCAAACAAGACCTAATTTGTTTGATTCTACCTCTACCCCACATCGATCACAAGTCTTTACACACTTAATTCCTGAGTGGCATAAATTATCCTTAACTGCCACACAACCAGAGCGAATTGGCCATAAAGAGCCTAATGTTTTTGGGGAAATTTATCTTCCAATTGGTGCTTGACCGCCTCTTCTCTAGAGAACCCACATTCTGGTTGAACCCAATATTATGACTTTACATTGTATGTATTGTTCTTAGAGTAATGCCAACCCTAATAATCCACTCGTTCTCCCACATAATTGGAACACCTAATATTATATCCACATCCTTTTGAGTCATAAAATGGAAAATTAATGATGTTCACCATGTTCGTGTGGAAGAATCAATTAATTGATCAACCGTTAAATTTGGGTATATATGTGGTCTTAACCAAGTAATTGACTAGGGTACAACGTCTGGTATGCATGGATCCTGCCACGCCAAAGTAGATTTTACATCACCTATCCTTTTTATCATGCCTTTACTCACCAAATATTTACGGAAATAATGCTCCTCGATCCGTATAATGGTGAACTTATACTAACCGGATTCATTGGACTTGCATCCTTGAAATATCTTCTTTCATAATTTTTGCAAACAATGAGTTTGAGTGCTCTATTATCTGCTATAATTGTGAAAACAATTTAATTCCTCTAAAGTGCAGAATCCCAGAACGTCCTCCTTATTTGGTTTACATAAATTCTTCCATTTTAACCAATGAACTCCTTTTGTAATGTCTGAATTGGTCCACCAAAAAATCGAAACTGCAGAATATAACTTGACAATCACAAATTTTTGTAATCGATAATAGGACATTATATAAATAAGTAACACCATTAACATCAATTTAATTAATACTTCCTTGCCTCTGTTTTTATAAGAAATTAGATTAATAGCTATTGATCCGTTCCTGCAATTTTTCTCGAACAAATGCAAACACTTTGGTCTTTGACCCACTCATGCTTTCTGGTAGTCCAAGATTTGTACCCATACCGTCCAACTTGTGAATTCCCAAAATGTGATGGATTTCCTTTTGTTTTCCTCTAATACTGAATGTCCAAACTGAATAGATGATTTTTCAAAAATTATTTGGTGACCCAAAACCTTTTCACAATCCTTCAGAAATTGTAACTCTTTTGACTCTTCCTCCCAGAAAACTATAAAAAGCCAGAAAACGAGCAAATTATTGTCAGAAAGCCCCATCAGTCTAGTATTTGGATCAGCTTACCGATCCATATTTGAGAGTAGTAGTCATCAGTGAGTCACTTTAAGAAGGAAGTCTGTTTGCGTTTGTTTTTCAACCTAAGCTAAGGTGAGATTTGTGATATGTAGAGATGCAATTCAGCCTTTCTATTTTATTTTTATGAAATTCACTAACTTAGAGTTGAATATAATGATTGTTGTTTGTTACAATATTAGAGAATTTATATTATATATTAGTATGTTTGTTGAGTCTTGATGGACAATATTTAATAGGTTGTTATGAAATATATATTGATTTTTTGATACTTTTTGAAATTGTATATTTAGTGTGTGATTGGTATATATTAAGCAAAGAAATTGAATAAAATAGGTGAATGAAGAGAGTCTATGGAAAGATTGAATCTACTTGACGTTGTTTTCCATAGCAATCTCTTTAAGTTAGAAAATGGAAGGATCGAAACTATTTGACATTTTCTTCCATAAAAATGAGTGTATGGAAGGATCAAAAACTACTAGATGTTGCCTTCTATATGAGAGGGTCTCGGGAATGGCCGAAGCTACTATCCCGTAGTTTTCCTTGAGAAAGAAACTATTGGACAATAGTGGGCCGATGAGTTTGCTACAACCCATAAACCGCTGACGGCCTAGAGAGAATCGAGCTACTGATTGTGGTCTCCAAACGAAGAGGATTATGGAGCCATCAAATAAAAATGGTTGAATCAATGATTTTTTATTAATAGTTGGGTGCAAGCATGTAGATTCCTTTGGTTGTTATAGGTTGTTGTAAAATGATAGGCAATATGTGTGTTGTTTGATTCTATGCTTTTGAATAGATGTTTGTGGATTATGATGGTGTTGTTTGTTTCAGTGGATAGAGATTGTCACATCATTGAGTATTTATACTCACCCCCTCTTATTTCTCTTTTTTCTAGGAATTTTTTCAAGGTTTTATTTGTTGATGTGTGTGTATAAAGATGCTTTTATAAAAAAATCAAGAAATCATACGCTATCTCTCAAGGTCGTGAGCGAGTTGTTTCATTTTTATTGTCTCCTCAAAACAATTTTTTTTTCAATTTTGCCATAAATTTCATATTTTCAGGTATTTTGATTATTCTTCTTAAATTTTGATCATTCTTCTTCAAATTTTAAGGTTTTCAAAGCTATGAGATTTATTAAGGAATTCTAAAATGGATGAAGATATCATGGAAATAATTGTGGAAGTATATCCAAGATCAAGTAGGGATTCTTCTAATTATTCTGAAGACTCCAAGTGATTCAGAAGGTTTCAAGTTCAAAGAAGTTTGCAGAGCGTCTCGGTCACGGAGAAGGTTCACCTTGCGAATTTGTTATAATGATCATGGTCTGTTTTTTTAACCGGGATTTAGGGGATTAAACCAAGTTCGTCAATCAAGGATCTACTTGTGTAAGGTGTTCCAATTGATTCAGGTATAAGAATCAGTTGGTCATCATCTTAGAGAGTGCGGGGACTTTTATTCATTTAAGTGTTTCTTTCAATTTCTATGTTCTTGGGGGTAATCTCTTTTCTAGGTTTTAGAGAGAGATAGAGATCGAAGTTTTGTTAGTTACATGGAGCAAGAGGAAGAGTTTCGGGCGAGATCTCTAGAGGAGAGTTGAGAGATTCAATTGTAAGGAGAGAACTCGTGTTTAGTTATTCTTGTAATAAGATAGTGAATTCTGGAGTTCGAGTTTGAATTCCGGCGAGACGTAGGTTCCGATTTAAAATAAAACTCGTTAATTCACCTGTGTCATCTTTAACTTTTTGCTCATTTGTAGTCAATATAATCAATCTATGCTAAAGGATTAACAAAGTGGTATTAGAGCCTGTCAATACTTCTTTAGGAATTATATTGAAGTAAAGAGGAAGCAGACAAAGCAAGAAGATGACGAAGTCAAAATTGAAGATTTGTTTCTTCGATGGTTCTGGAGACTATGATCTTTGGAAGAAGAGGATGATCGCGTATCTTACAGTCGAAGGTTTGTAAGATGTTCTAAAACCGTATATTACAAAGGATCCAAAAGAAATCGGAGAAATTAAAGCAGAAGATCAGAAAAAGGTCTTGGAAGATGAACAAGCTCGTGTAGACAGAGATGAGAAGGCCATAAACCTCATCTTTCTCGGTGTTGGAGATCAAGTTCTTAGGAAAACTGAGAACTGTACCAACGCTGCAAACACGATCGAGACTCTCGATAAGTTGTTTCTTCCAACCACCTTACGTGATAGGATATTTTCTCAGTTAGAAGTTTATTCTTTCAAAATGCAAGATTCTAAGTTTATAGATCAGAATGTTGACGACTTAGGTATTTACATATCGAGATTGAAATAGAAACTCAAGCTATTCTTCTTCTGAAATCTCTACCAGAAATGTATGACCATCTAAGAGAAAGTATAATCTACAGCAAGGATAAGCTCAAGGTGGAGGATGTAGTTAGTGATGCAATGTCCAAAGAAATGAAGTTAAAGAAGAATGAAGTCAATTTCAAGTCAAATGAAGAAGGCTTGTATGTTACAGGAAGAACATAATCAAATGGAAACAATAGACCAAGAAACATAAACAAATCAAGGTCAAAATCAAAGGACAAGAAAGCTGGAGAGTGTTGGATCTGTGGGAAATCACGACACTATAAGAAACAATGCTACTAGTGGTTAGAAAGGAACAAGTGAAATCATCACAACCAGCAGAAAGGAGAATCATCACTTGTAGAAGATGACTCAAAAGATCTTGTTTGTTTAGTAGTCTCTGTGGTAAACATTTCACAGCAAGAATTTGATACTAATGAATGGATTTTGGATACAGGATGATGGTTTCACATGACTTCAAATAGGCATTTATTCATGAATTTCAAAGAAACAACAGGAGGAAGGGTCAGAATGGCAAATGAAACATTCTGTGAAGTGAAAGGTATTGGCTCAATAAGGTTTAAGAATACTGATGGTATTACATTTGTTTTGCATGATGTGAGATATATGCTAGACATTTCTAGGAACTTAGTTTCCTTGGGAACTTTAGAAAGCAAAGGCTGTGATTTTAAATCAAGTCAAGGTGTACTCAAAATCATTAAAGGATGCACAGTCATAACCAAAGGAACACGAAGAAACTCCCTATACATTCTCCAAGCAACAGCAAATATGGGGAAGCATGCATAGCAGACACAAGCACAATGACGAGTACAGATACCATGCAATCACCTCAACAAATCTGGCACAACAGAACGGGACATCTAGGACAAAAGGGGATGCAAGTGTTAGCTAAGAAAAGATGTCTTGAAGGCTGCAAAGACACAACTCTCCCCTTCAGCTTCTCATCAGGAAAGTGTGTCACAAAAGAGAAACTTGACTATGTGCATTCAAACTTATGGGGTTCTCCAAACGGTCCCATGTGTCTAGGTAAATGTCAGTATTTCATATCATTTACTCACGATTACGCTTGAAAGGTTTGGTTGTATTTTCTCAGATCAAAGGGTCAGGCATTCAATAGTTTTATTGAATGGAAAACACAAGTGGAAACTCAAACAGAGAAGAGGATCAAAAGACTAAGAAGCGACAAAGGTCTTGAATTCTGCAACAAGAAATTTGAAGATTTCTTCAAGAACGAGGGAATTACCAGGCACATAACATGCACTTATACCCCCATAGCAGAATGGAGTTGCAGAGAGACTAAACAGAATACTAATGAACAAAGTAAGATGCATGCTCAGTGAAATCGGCTTGGAGAACAAATTCTGGGCAGAAGCAGCATCAACAACAACCTACCTCATCAACAGATCTCCCTCCTTAGCTATTGACTTCAAAGTTCCTAAGGAGGTCTGGTCCTCTTCAATGTCAACTCTATCAAACCTTAAAAAGTTTGGTTGTCTTGCCTATGTTCACTCCTCGAAAGGAAAATTAGAACCAAGAGCAAAACATGGAGTATTTGTGGGTTATCCTGAAGGAGTAAAAGGGTTTAGAGTATGGCTGTTAGAATAAGAATTGTGCATCATAAGTAGAAATGTCGTATTCCGAGAAGAAATCGTCTACAAAGATGTCAAGTTTCAAATACAAGAGAAACAGGTACAAATGCAGATCAATTTATTACTGACAAGTTTATCAATCTTGATATTACAGGAACAAGTAAGTCTATGGATCAAGGTGGAGCTACAATGAAACCAACAGAGGATAAAAGAGAATAAATACAAGAAGGCTTAACCACCTCACAAGATAGTGAAATTCCAGAAGAATATCATCTTGCAAGGGACAGAGTTCGAAGGGCCACTTATCCTCGTTTTAGATTTCAAGACTATGACTGCACTGAAGAAGAAGAAGATGAAATGGAGGAAGCAACATATGCCTTCGTGTGTTCTCTATCTGAAGATGCATGATTCAGGGATCCATCCTCTTATCAAGAAATGCTATATGATTTTGACAACAAGATGTGGCTTGAAGCTGCAGATGAGGAAATATGTTCTTTGTGGAAGAACAATACATGGGTTTTGACTGATAAACCAAAGAATCAGAGGACTATCGGATGCAAGTGGATCTTAAAGGGGAAAGTAGGCATTACAAGTGTATAGAAACCAAGACTTAAGGCCAGGCTTGTGGCCAAGGGTTTTACACAGAAAAAAACGATCGACTTCAAAGAAATTTTTGCTCCAGTTGTAAAACATGTCACCATTAGATACCTTCTCTAAGCAGTAGCTCACTTCAACATAAAGTTGCACCAAATGGACGTGAAGACATATTTCCTTCATGGGAATCTGGAAGAGACAATTCTCATGGATCAACTAGAAGGGTACGTGGATAAGAAACATCCGACAAGGTATGTGTCCTGAAGAAATCCTTGTATGTACTGAAGTAGTCTTCAAGACAATTGAAATATAACGCTTCAATGAGTTTATGACTCAAAGTGGTTATAACATAAGTAACTTTGATCACTACGTTTATTTGAAGAAGTCAACGAACGATGCTATGATCTACTTATTGTTATACGTTGATGATATGCTGCTAGCTTCTATAGATAAAGAACTAAAGGAGCTCATAAAGTCTGAGTTCGAGATAAAAGACCTGGGAGAGGCTAAGAAAATCCTTGGAGTGGAAATTACAAGGAACAGATCAGAAGGAAAGCTGAAAATATCTTAGTCAGATTACATAGAAAGAGTTCTCGGGACTCACAAGATGGATCAATTGAAGATAGTGTCTACTCCTCTTGGAGCTCACCTTAAGCTAAAGGCAGCTACAAAAGAAAAACTGGAGGATCAACAACACTTTATGAGGCTTTTCCCTTATCAAAGCATTGTTGGAAGCCTCATGTATTCTATGATAGGAACTAGACCAGACCTTTCCTATCCTGTGAGTAAGGTCAGTAGGTACATGAGTAATCCAATCAAGAACCATTGGATTGCTGTAAAGTGGATTATGAGGTATCTCAGAGGTACCTCAACATACGTCTGAGCTATGAGGATAAAGGAAACTTCATTATCAAAGACTATTGTGATTCTGATTTTGCTGTAGAGCTGGTCAATAGAAAATCAATCTCAGGGATAATGTTCACAGCAGGAGGGAACATCATCATTTGGAAGTCAAAGCTTCAAAGTATTGTAGCTCTTTCAACTACAGAGGTGGAGTACATCTCGCTATCTGATGCGGCTAAGGAAGATATCTAGCTAAGAGAACTTGCTGGAGAATTCGGTTTTGGTCAAGAATCAGTGGAGATCAATTGTGACTCTCAGAGTGCTATTGCACTCGCTAAAAATGCAATGTTTCACAGCAGGACAAAGCATGTTGCTGTGAAATATCACCAAATTAGAGGGCTGATAGAAAAGGGTACTATCATTGTCAAGAAGATCCCCTCCTCCATCAATCTAGTAGATATCTTTACTAAGGTCTTGCCAGTTTACAAGTTGCAGGAAGCTCTCTCGCAGCTTCATGTAGAAGCAAACTAAGTCAAAGTTAGTTGACTCCACCATGTAAATTATCTTATCTTGGCTAAGGTGGAGAATTGTGGAAGTATAGCCAAGATCAAACAGGGATTCTTCTAAGTGTTTTGAAGACTCCAAGTGATTCAGAAGGTTTCAAGTTCAAAGAAGTTTGCAGAGCCTCTCGGTCACGGAGAAGGTTCACCTTGCAAATTGGTTTTAATGACCTCGGTCTATTCTTTAATCGAGATTCAGGGGATTAAATCAAGTTCGTCAATCTGCTTTTACTCTCGGTTCTTCTTAGCTCAAAAGGAAGCTATCTTGAGGAATAGATGTTTTAAGGATCTACTTGTGTAAGGTGTTCCAACTGATTCCGATATAAGAATCAGTTGGTCCTCATCTTAGAGAGTGCGGGGACTTTTAGTTGTTTAAGTGTTTTCTTTCAATTTCTCTGATATCCAAACCAAAATCAACCAAAATTTATTTAATTTTTCTTAATTTTGAATTTTTTATAAATCAAAACATGCGCCAAATCAAAAACCAAATCTATAAATCTGTTAAATTTTTCTTAATTTTGATTTTTTTATATAAAATACATGAACGTGAACTCGATATATACAAATCAAAATCTATCCAAAAAATAATATAGATCTCAATTCAAAAGAACCAAAATACTTTATTAGAGGAACCAAACTCGACAAAATTCCAAAATGGATCCTAAATATATGTATCCAGAAAACTGAACCTAAACCTGAAACGGAACCAAATCAATAACTGAATATATACAAATTTTAGATGTTTATATTAAAATTTATAACAAAACCGGCGATAATTTTTTTTATTTTGAATCCCGTCTTCATTTAGGTTCTTAAACCCTTGTTGATATTTTGAAATGTTATTTTAGATGCCTAAAACGTAAACCAAAATTGACAGAAGTAGAGGAATCAAACCCGAACTAAACCAGATAAAATTTCTAAATGGATTTTAAATCTATATATCAAAAAAAATTAAACCAAACCAGAACCGAATAATCAACCAAAACTGTAAATGATAATATTTTTGATTAAATGTTAGGCTATTAGAAAATTTTCTATTAAATCTTTATTAATTTATAATTTTAAGTTAATTTCATCCTAAAATTCATAACTCGGCCAAAAAAATAAAAATGTTTCTCACTGAGATACTTATTTACAATGAATGTCATGAGAGATTCAATTGAAATACTATAGTCTCGAAAATTTGGGAAAGGTTAGTGAAATAAATATCTTAGTCTTTATCCTATATATTATACCCTATTTTATTAAGATACACATACATTGAATCTTCTCTATATTTCATACATAATTAATCCGAAAACTTTATTATGGATGTATGATTCAAAAATCTTTATTATATTCTTTTTTATATGAACAATTATAATTTTTTTTAAACAACCATAAATTGTCCTAACTTTTGAAATTTTAATTTTAATATATATTGTAAATTTTCGAATTTATAAAATAACTCTTTCAAATTTATATTTTCAAATATATAACATTTTCGAATTTATATTTTAAATATATATAAAATATGTTCTAAGTTTTGAATTTATATACTTTAGCATTTGAATTATTATTTTCTTAAAATCATACAAATAACCGAATATCCTATAATAATATTTGGCCAAATTTAATATTTTAATTGAATGATATTTTGTTTTCAGCCAACCAAAGATATTAGGATTATTAAGGAGTACACCAATTCTGAATACGAGTTCTTTATTTTCTCTTTCTCACATGGTTAGATCAAATAACGGTTAGAGTTTTTGATTCTTAATATAATTTTTAATTCTTTTATGGATGCATCCAAGAATGTAAGTATTGTTATATTTTTATAATAATTTATTTTTCTTTGTCAACGAAAAATTTTTATAATATTTTTATAATAGTTTATGCAAATAGAATCTATTATTTGATATATGTTTAATATGATAAATTACTACAGGAAAATGTAAGTTAATTTTTTTTACTTTGCTAAGTTTCACTTGTTCTCTTTCACTTGTTCTCTTTTAATAGAATTTAAGATTATATTTTTTTTACTTTGCTAAGTTTTAGTTTGACTTATTTTGTTATATAATACAAATTTAGATTTATTTTAATATTTTTTTTGTTTTGCAGGATATATATATATATATATATATATATATATATATTATAATATCTCTCACAAATTTTGATGTAACGGAACATGTAAGTATTTGTAAAAAATTTATTTATTTTATGCAAATTGATTTTTTGGCATATTTTTTACACATTAATACAATTTTTAAATCTTCATTAATTTTTATCATTATTTGACTTTTTTTTTTAATTTTCATTATTATTACAAATCTTCATAAATTGATTATTACACACTAAATTGGGACTTCAACTAACAATACCGATTTCTCCAAAGTTAAACTAGGTGCAAGAATATATGATATTTAAACTTTGACCTTTTGTTAATTGTTTAAATATTTGATTGAGTCTATGAGATTTTTATGTGTGAAGAAATTAAAAGCTACAAGGTTTGGACGAAGAGATGGTGAAACACGTGTTTTCATGATCAAGGTTGAGTCTATTTCAACCTAGTATCAATAATAGTCACGTTTTAGCTTATAAATTTCTTAGTTTTTTTTTTGGTCAACAAATTTTATAGTATTATATTTGTTTTAAATAAGTAAAAGTTTATTACTTTCAAAATTTTTTTTTTTGAAAACGTCTAATCTTAGTATCCTATTAATTTTGGTATCATACTATATATTTTTTTGTCAACGACAAATTATATTGGATCACAACTGGTCGGGCCAATAATCAAATTCTTACATAATATAGGCGGGGGGACTCGATCCCTGATTGTACAAATGAACGCTAAAAATATAATAAATTTTACATAATCTTAAAATGTCAATTAAAAAAATTTCCCCTAAAACATCATTTAAAGTGAAACAGAGGAAATATTTGTTTCTTTATAAATATAAAAATAAACATAAATATAATAGATTAATATGAATAACTAGAAATATATTTATTTTTACAAAAAGATATCCCGTGGAATAACAGGGACATCTCTAGTATATAATAATAAATTTAGGATTTGTGTCTGGTAAAAACATAACGTACGTTTTTTTTTTTTTTTTGGTTTTATATCTTTTTCATTTCAAATAAACAGAATATTTTGGTAAAAGAAATTATTTCGTCCAAACGAGATATCAGGAATTATGTAATATATTAACAAAAGGATATAGTGTATTGCATTGAAATGTATTTATATTTAATAATGTAAAACTTAAAATGTCACTGCGTGATTAAGTTGTGACATTTTAGTTTTTTTTGTAAATGGTTTTTATCTTAGTGGCCGACGGTAAATCCACTTAAGGCAATTTATTTGCATAACTAGGAATTGAGTCACCCGCTTATATTATGTAGAAATTTAGCTATTGGACCAGACAGTTGTGGCCCAAAATTATATGCCGTTGATAAAAAAAACTGACATTTTAACAATTTTATATTGAAATCAAAATTATGGAATAGCATTTTTTAGTGAGACTACACAATCTTGTCTTTACTGTAAATCCGGAAACCACGCTTTTGTGTCAAAATTTAGGAATAAATTATTGTAGATATGAAAATTATAACAGCAACTTTAGTGAAAAAATTACACGAAACTGGTTATTGTATATCTTCTGTCTAAAAATAATATTTAATTGTAAAGTGATTTTGGTTTAATAAATGTTAAGTTTATTAAAGATAAACATTATTGTTATGTATAATAATCGAATTTACTATTTATATTATATAAAGATTTGATTAATAGACCGGTCCGTGGTGGTTTGAAAAAATACCATTTATTTCTTTTGCATACATTTAAAAGTTACATAGATGCATCTAATTTGTTTTTGGTTAACCAAGTAAGAGTTGGGCCGAAACCCAAACATATAAAGTTGTAATCCAATCAATCGCCAGATGTGGGTGAACAGTTCTCGGTGGTGGAGCAGGTCATGGGATATCCTGGGTACTGTTGGCAATGTGTAGATCTAACGCAATGAACAGTATAACAGCTGGCTCCGGAGAACGGGTTACAGGGAATACATGTGAACGGGAAGCAGTCTGAAAAGAAGGAGAACGAGTCTCTAACTCCTGTTTTAGGACTCAACTTACCGTGATAATGATAAGTTGTCTTCAAGTTTTTGAAACTTGTCATGAATCCTTGGCAATGTAACGATCTGCTTCTTGGTACATACATTTTGGAGCTTCTCTCGTTATTGCCTTCCAAATTCCTCCTCATCTTCATCATCTCTTCTGCATCACCCAAACAATTTACAATTTCAATTTACCACCAGATAAAGAAAGACTTCACAATATTTATTATATTTTATGAAGATACTTAAGCAGATGTTCTTCTTTATTAATCTGGTATAAATATATGATTATGATTTTTTTGTTGAATAATAAAAAGCTATGATTTTTTCCAAAAGATAGATTGACTATAAGAGATATATGTGAAGCAAGTGACTGCATCAAATAATCTAATATTATCAACATAATTTTTAATAATATATTTCAACATGAATATAAATATGTTAACATATAGAAAAAATCTCACTGAGTTTGCGGATTTCAGTTTGAGCACCAAGAGCTACATCGAGATAAAACGAGAACATGAGGATAAGAAGAAACAGTAAGGAAGAGACGGTCGATGAAGATGCCATCTTAACAATTCACTCTGTTGTATCTTTTACTTAATCACTGTGACTCATGTTTATTGCCATTTATAGAGAGTAAAGACGTAGAGATTGATAAGAGATATCTCAAACGAGTTAATGGTAGAGAATAAAAGCCATACAAAAACAAAAAACAGAAGAAAATAGTCAAGAAAGAAAGAGAGAGCTATGCAAGACTTCTTCTTCAACACTCTTTTTCATGTTTGTTGTGAGTTTTAGGTTCACTCAGTTTATTGTTGTATTTACTTTTAATTACAAAATTAAGGAGTACAGACTTGACTTTGAATGTTCTTTCATCTAAATAAGTTTATATAATTATATTTGTGTTCCTTTTTAATTGAATAAGTGATCAGTCTTTACAAAGAGAGAAAGAGGTACTTCTGGTTTTAACGAGTTTTAAGACCTTTACCGAGGTTTTTGTATTTAATATTATTTTCCATGTATTACATATCTAGTGACTTGCATTCGAAACCCGTTGCTCAAGTTATTTTTCTTGAAATAAAGTATTAAATGTAAAGAAAATTTCTGTTATATATGTTAACTATGGAATTTTAAGGGGTTTGCCATATTTTACAGAAATATTAACAAAATTGTTGTACGAACCTAACTTTTGCAAAAGTAATAACTAACAAAAGAAAAACAAAACCTAATTTTATGAACATTATATACGGTAGAATCTCTATAAACTAATAAACATTATAAATTAATAAAATTTTATTAATCTAAGTTAGGCTGATGTAAATTTGATCAAATTTAATAAATTAATTAATAAGATAATAATTATGTAAAAATATAGTCTTAATAATATCATAAATTAATAATCATCTAAATTTATATATATATATATAGTTTGATATATCAATGTATAATTTTATAAAATAAATTTTTTTCTTAGAGTTCAACTCTATAAACATGTCATAAAAATAACCAATTTATAAAAAAAGTTTTCAGTTTTTAATATTTCAATTTCATTGTAATTTTTTTATAGATTGTTCAAATAAGACAGTTGAAGCCATTAATCATAAACTTAAATATATATATATGGTCAAAATTTTTATTTTTAAATATATAATCAATTTATTGAGTTCCAAAACTATAAGATTTATAATTTTAAAAGAATAATCTAAAAATAGTTTCAATTTATCTTTTCTAAAGAATTTAAACAATTAAAAATACTAGAAATTAATACTTATTATAAATTAATATTTACTATAAATTTATTTCTCTCTAAATTATTAAATTTAAAAAATCAAAATTTATAGAGGTTTTAATGTAGTTACTTTTGGTGATACACCACCTCTTTC
>JAKUCM010001714.1:0-31752 GCA_023374145.1 Lepidium sativum
AACTGGGAATTGTATTCTGAATGGTGAAAAACAAGAAGATTGTGATAATGATTTTGTAAACAGAAAACAAGAGAATCAGGAATCTATATATTAAATAAAAAGAAGAAGAAAAATGGAATATGATGAAGACAATATTATAAACACGTAATGCAAGAAAAATAAGAGATATCGTGTAGGAGAAATAAACAAGTAGTTGATATGTCCCACGTAAGCTTTGTCTTAATTAAGATTACAAAAATATGTTCTGCTGACGACTATATATAAAACCTATATGATTTAATTTCATCCTAATTATAGCAAATCTGTTCAGAGGCTTTTTTTTTTTTTTTTTTTTTCTTTTGCTAAAACCTATATGTTTTATCCAGAGGCTTTTCTTCTACGTATAATATTTGTCCATCCAAGTTATATTAAGATTGTAGTAGGGCCATGCCATAGTACTAAATTTTTAAATATTGATCTAGAACATATATATATTTTAAATAAAATTTAAAGGTATCTATTTTATCACAAATCGTATATATACACATATTGATTTCAAAAATATGAATAAATATTTCGATTTGTGTTTGATTGTAAGAATTTACAATCTACAAATAATGATAGTTTAACAGTTTAAATATCAATTTTAAAGATTTTTTAACATGTCCAACCTATATTTCATCAAAAAATTAACAATTATATTTATTGAAACAAAATTGATTAAATTACAAAATTTTATTTTATTTGTAAATTGTTATACGAAAGTAGCAATTAATTTTTAGAAATTTTATTTTTGTTAAATTGAGACATTATTTATTTTCTTTGCTTATAATATCATTTAATGTTGGCACATTGGAATAGTATATACTTCTATTTATCTTCTACCCCGTTATATAACTTTAAGGTGCATAACAAATTGCACTTCTTTATTTTAAATCGTTATATACACATATAGCTCTATGTATATATATATATATTATATTACTCATTTTTTAATAAATCGGTCTAGATATTAAGAAGATTTAGACCGTTCCAATTATAGTAAATTAGATAAATTATATTAATATAGTAATTTGACAATTTTAGTTAATATTAGGCAGTTTAGACATGATTTGTTAGTCTAACCATTCTATTTTCTATATAGGAAATTCTAATTCAAATCTTACAAAAATTGAAAAAATAAATATCAATTGTAAGTTTATGCTTATATAATATCAATTATAGATTCTGAAAATAAAATTTTAAGTCTTTTTATTTATAGATTACGTAATTTTAATTTTTTCTCCTAGTCATATTTTATAATATAATATATTTATTATAAAAACCATCACTCAGCGATTTTTTTTAGCACGAATATCATTAGTGAATATTTTTTTTTTGTCAACTGCAAATTCATTAATAACACTTTATCACAAAAGATAGATACAGTCAACTATAACATGTCTCTCGAACAAACCTCGCAAGTGAGTTAAGCCTATAGTTGAGTGTACGTGGAATACTGGAAAGTGTGAAGAAAGAGAACGAAGTACGAAGTCTTGTGAAATCTTCCTGATACGGCAGAAAAGCTGGCCATTCTTCCGGTTTTGCAAAGACCTCCAAGACCGTCTCGCAATCTGTCGACATTTCCACCTCCAGAACCTGAATCGCTATTAATGACTCCATAGCCCATAAGAACGCCTCAATCTCTGCATGCAGCGCTGATAAGCTGCGATGAATACCTCGACCACCGGAACAAATCTCCTCTACTGAATCTGGAAATCCGAACCATCCTAACCCCGTTTTGATGTCCGAACTCTTCCAGGAAGCGTCCACGAAACACTTGTAACCCGTGAACCCTGATCTAGCTGTAGATGGAAAAATCCATTCAGATTTGTGTACTTCTGTGATACCCATTGGGCGAGACCGAGGCTCTATACTAATAGTTGTGGCCTCTATCTATTATGCATATTCCACCGATACTCTTGTAAGGATTCTAGACGGATCGATATCAATATTCGAAAAGCAGTACTCATTTCTAGTGAATATAGAAAATAAAAATTAGAACATTATTTTCGTTTGTCTTGTAGAATATTCTTACGTCCAATTTTAAGCATTTTATAAAATAAATCTCACAAGAGAAACGTTTTCGTCAACATAATTTATTATTAGTAAATATATTATACTAACATTTAATAAGCAAGGTAACGTCAGGCAGTAGGCAAATTTGGTTGATTAATGCCATAAACTGTTTCAAAGTCGTATACATCTAAATCATGACAAAACTATAGAAAAAATCTGTCATATGACATCAACGGTTTGGAATTTTTTTTTTTTTTTTTGTAAACTTTCTACAATTCGTAAATGTAAAATATTGACCACGTAATTCTATATAATTTGGATGATAATATATATATACATATATATATGGTATTAGTAACCATACTATGGAGAATCGATACTAATTCAAATTATAATGTAATTAGTGAAAATGGAAGATAAGCTGAAGGGAGCATATCGAAGTTCAGAAAGAGAGTGCTTCTATTATTGAAGTTATGGTCCAATGGGCACGAGATCATGTTTGGTTCATGCTTATCCTCTCAAATCTTCATTCATTTTTCTATATTCTTATTTTTGAAAACATTTTATATGCTAAATATTCATTTAATGTCTTAAAATGTGTTCCATATAAATTGATTATGCGTCCAGGTTCAAATATAGGAAATAGTATTAAATATCAGAATAGTAGTTGTGCCATAAATGTTTTGTCCGACGAAACCTTGATGTTGATATCTCTCAATACTCTGCTTCTTATGCATTATTTACAAATTATTGATTATGAAATTCTTTTCATAAAAAAGTCGTTGAGATCATATTTTCATGACTTTAAAATTGTGTTGAGTAGTGGTGTGAGTCAGCATCAGTGGGAGAAGTTTGTCTCCTTCCTTACAAATAATTAAACGGTGATGTACATTTTAAACTAATTTAATGTATTTTATTATTATTATTAGTATTATATATAGTATATATTACAAAACAGATCATCGATGACAAGGATGAAGAATCATGCACTAAGGTCATCAGCATTGGTGAACTTTATTGGGGTTCACCAAAAAAAAAAAAAAAAAAACAAAAATACGGAGCCAATTATACGCCGCCACGTGGCGAACCCGGGCTTAAAAGGCTCTAAGAACCGGGCCGCCACGTGGCGGCTTCTGATTGGTTCCGCGTTTTTGCAAAAAAAAAGTTTATTTATTTATTTATTTTTTCCTAAGAACCCCACTCCTAAAAACTCCTAATGCTGATGCTCTAATTGATCGTGAAATTTGCTTACCATTGATTAATGAAAAACCAAATATATGTGTCAGTGCTTACGAATTTTACATATCCTACGGAAAGCCCAATAACCGCTAGTTTAGTAGTTAATCCATACATTCAAGGGCCCAGTTATTTGTATTCCAATAGAAGGCCTTCAGGCCGAATTATCTCCCAAAGGCCCAATTTTGTTTAATGAGCCCTCAAATATTGTCCGGTAGGCTCTTTTTCCTTTTCTTCTAATTATCAGAGAAAGAATATACAATTTTCTATAAGAATTAATCACCCATGTCAGCGTATGAATCCTTAGATAAATGATCAAAATTAGGGAAAGACTTAGAAACCCATATGTATTGGTGAACAAAATTTTTAAAAGAAACATTATTTTTGTGTGTAATGGTAAAATAAACATCCATTATCCACACAGAGACAAAGGTGAAATAAACTTAAAAGAAGAGAAGAAGTTGCGTGTTATCATGTCCAGTTGTTGCTATGTATATGAAGGATGTGATTAAATTAGAAAAAAATAAAAACACACATATATATATATATATATATATGAACTTGGAAGCTATCAAAATTTCTTGAAATGAAAATTGAATGGGTAAGACCTTTAATATGTGTTTTAAAAATCTTATTATTAATTTTAAAATGCAATCATATTATACATTGCTTTTAAGGGACACTTGTTATTTAGAAGTAACGTTCTTATATTACAAAAAAGATCAATAATTCACCAAAAAAGTGGAGAAAGCCAGTAGAGCGAATTCATTAATGAAATATTAAACAACAATGATTAGTAATGAAGTAATTGTTTAGACAAAAAAGACCAAATCAATTCTCCTCTTGTTGTACCAACTATTGTTGCAGATTGATGTCATCAAACACGAAGACCTTATCTTCATCATTACATTTCTTAATTCATTGATTGATGCTCCACAAATCAGGAGGCGTGTGTGTTATACTTTAACATCTCAAATAAACAGAGTCAAGTTGGATTAATTTGGGTCAATTAAAAAGCATATTATAACTATTAATAATAAAAAAATAAAAGAAAGAAGACATTTGATGAGAGAAAAAGTCAGAAAAAGAAGGAATGTTTGACCCTCCGGCTTCTATATAAGGCGGCTTTGTCCTTTCTGGCGACTGACTTTCCTTCTGACGGCTCCGTCCACCGTCGTCTCTCTTTCCGTTACAATACCATTCATTATTTCATCGATCAATAATTAAATAATGCTTACGGCTAAAGAAAGTGAATCGCCAGCTCTCTGTTTGTCTGTCAAACAAATATTAACCAATACCAACGACTACCGCTAAACTCTTTCTTCTTCTTCTTCCTTTATCTTCAATCTTCTGAAGATCATCCTTCTTCCTTCCTTAGACTTTAGAAAAGCTTTTTAGTCCTCATAGATATAGATATATATGGCTGTTACTCTTGAAGCTTCCCCGGCTAGAAAACGGCGGCCTTTGGTCGCTGATTCTCCTAAGCTCTCAGATACCAAATTAACTCGGTCTCTGTTCCTTGCTTCTCTTGAGATTTCTTCTATGCAGCCTCTCCACTTTATCCTCCGCCGAAATTCTCTCTCTATCATACGCAAAGTCAAGATATTGGCTTCTGTTCTCGATGACCTTCTTCTTCGATCCAACGTTGTTTACTCGCAATCTGCTCACCTCTGTTTCGAGGAAATGCAAATTGTGATGCAACGTATCAAGTCTTTGATTGATGATTGCTGGAGAGCTAGTAGATTTTCGTTACTCATGCAGATCGATCAAGTTTCCTTCAGTTTTCACGAGCTCGTCAATGATTTATCAACTGTTGTCGATATTTTACCCGATCACGAACTTGCCCTCACCGACGACTCTCAAGATCTCATCTTTCTCCTTAGAAAACAATGCTCCTGTTCAATTCAATTTATCGATCCTCGAGACGATGCTCTCCGTCGAAAAGTGACCGATATAATCGACGGAATCAAGCACCAGATATCCCCAGATCAGGCTTCTCTAATCGAAATTTTCAAGGACTTAAGATTTTCCGATTCCGCTAGCTTAACGGACGAAATCCAGAGATTAGAAGATGAAAGCCACCATCAGATCGACGACAGATCCAAATCCACAGCCGCCAGTCTTATCGGACTCGTGCGTTACTCAAAGTGCGTCCTTTACGGTCCCTCCACGACGCCATCACCGCCTCCGGATTTCCGCCGTTACAAGTCCTTGTCAGATGCTAACATCCCGGCGGATTTCCGGTGCCCAATTACGCTTGAACTAATGCGTGATCCTGTAGTGGTCTCTACCGGTCAGACTTATGATCGGGAGTCAATTGATCTCTGGATCCAGTCAGGTCACAACTCTTGTCCTAAAACAGGTCAAGTCCTCAAGCACACCAACCTAATACCCAACCGTGCCTTGAAGAACCTGATCGTCATGTGGTGTCGTGATCAGAAGATACCCTTTGAGTTATACGGAGACGGCGGCGGAGGAGTCTCTACTCCTCCGTGCAATGAGTTTACGAGAATGATGGTTTCGTTTCTGATCGAAAAGCTCTCCGTTGCAGATGCAAATGGTGTGGTTTTCGAGCTCAGGGCGCTCGCCAAGTCGGACTCGGTGGCTCGAGCCTGCATAGCCGAGGCAGGAGCCATACCGAAGCTAGTGCGATACCTAGGACGCAGCGACTCCCCGAGCCTTCAGATAAATGCGGTGACGACCATCCTCAACCTCTCTATCCTTGAACAGAATAAAACCAAAATCATGGAAACTGACGGAGCTTTAAACGGCGTCATCGAGGTCCTGCGTTCGGGTGCCTCGTGGGAGGCTAAGGCTAACGCCGCTGCGACTCTGTACAGTTTGGCTAGCGTCTCAACCTACAGGAGAAGACTTGGCAGAAAGGCACGTGTTGTTAGTGGATTAGTCGACCTTGCTAAACAAGGCCCAACTAGCTCTAAGAAAGACGCTCTCGTGGCGATCATGAACCTGGCCGCGGAGAGGGAGAACGTGGGGAGGTTCATCGAAGCTGGGGTAGTGGAAGCCGCCGGAGATTCATTCCGAGACTTGCCGGAAGAGTCGGTGGCTGTCGTGGAGGCGGTTGTCAGGAGAGGAGGACTTATGGCGGTTTCCGCGGCATTCAGTCTGATACGGGTTTTAGGAGAGTTGATGAGGGAAGGAGCGGATACTACAAGGGAAAGCGCGGCTGCGACGTTGGTAACAATGTGCCGGAAAGGAGGGTCGGAGCTAGTGGCGGAGATGGCAGCGATTCCAGGGATAGAGAGGGTAATATGGGAGATGATTGGAAGTGGAACCGCCAGAGGAGGGAGGAAAGCGGCGTCGTTGATGAGGTATCTAAGACGGTGGGCCGCCGGGGATACCCAAGAAACGGCGGCGGAGACACAGAGCATTGTAGTGCCAACGCCAAGTAGGATATTTAGTCCAGTTTCATGAACATTTCATTTTTCATATTTCCCTCATCTTATCTTCTGTGTAAAGTTCAAAGGTTTCTTTTTTTTTTTTCTCTGACGATTTGAAAAGAGTGATTCTTTTAGCAGCATTAAGCTGTAATTGTAAATGTGATTTTGCAGAAGAAAAGAAAAGAGAATAAACAGCAGAATTTCCTTCTAAAATACGTTATGCTTTTCATTTTAGTGGATAAACTATAATAACGTTATGGTGATGTGTACTAATCAGCTAGTTTAATCTTAATTTATAATTTAAAACTCAGCTAGTTTTTGCAAATTTTTAGTGATTTAACGGTGAGATTCAAAAAATAATAATAAAAAATTAATTTTTAATTTTTTTAAAAAATTATAATATAGACTACAATGTTAACATAGATCTATAAAACTATAAATGTCTTTTAAGAGTTTGAATCTGGATATATGCATACATCAGTTTCTTCAATCCTCATTGCTAATAAAGATCAAATTGTTGTGACCATATCTCTATTTGAAATCAACATGTTCTATGAACCACGAGTACTTGCAAATGGGATACCTAAAATTAATTAACACAAGCAGAATTAAGTATGAATTTTAATTCTCACTTTATAGTTAAAGTATCCAAAAGAAAACTTTAACTTTCACTTTGTTACTTCAATGACTCTCTTCAAAACTCACCTTAGAACTTTTTTTTGACTTACACATATTCATACGACAATTCTTATCACCAACATATCTAAAAATTTCAAGTTCGGGAATGAATCTACTTATCTTTGAAATCCAACCATCCTTTACACTTAAGGGACATAGTATCAGTGCCAAATCAAACACAACATTCATTTACATAACATCAAAACTTGTGACTAAACATATTAACAAGAGGAATTAAGAATTGTAACACTAAAGCAAGAAAGAAATGGAAAGTGAGAACAAGAAAGATAACACATAAGTTGAGGATTACAATTTGCAATGATCTCATGGTTAAAGGAAAATCAAAAATGAAATGAAAAGAACTCAACGTAAATGATTCAAGTGAATAGAACTACTCAATGAAACTAATTACCATGTATATGGTATCGAAAATAATATTTTTGAGAAAGGCAAAGATGAGCAAAGATGAGCCATATCGAAAAGAAGATTCTTGGGCTGGACAACCCAAAGGCCCATTTATCAGACTGGAAAAGTATCTGGAAGAGAGCCCAAATTATAAACGTAGAGGACGTATCGGAACCCACTGGACGAATGAGCTTCTAGCTTTTTCGTAATGTTTGAAATTTTGTAAAGTATAATTTTGCATTATTAAATTTGTAAAGTATAATTCACAATGAAGATAGCTACCTTTTTTGACAATTTCGATACTAGTTTAATATCTCGTGATGCACATCTTATAAAAGATTAAATAGAAAAGGCTATTGACATAAATATGGTTGAATAAGTAATAAATGACAATTAGTAGGTAGGACTTAGGAGAGTACATAAGTAGTAGTATTACATAGAAAAATATAAAAGTGTCAGTGTACATTATTGGAGAATTAGACTTTCTTAAATATTATTAAATGATTATATATAAAAAAATGTGAATTAAAAATGTATTTTAATAATAAAATAATAAAATAAACTAAGAAACCTATTAAAATGTTTCTTAAATAAAAAACTTTCATAAAATTTTTTTTTAAAATTTTTAATAATAAAATAAGTTAAGAAATTCAAAAAAAACTCTGGGTAACGGTGGTCTAAAAAAACATAATTTAACACAAAATCAAATATAAATCGAGAGCATCTCACCTCTACCTTTTTTTCAACCTCAGTGGGCTCCACACTCTTTGCTCTCCTTTTATATTCTTTACTCTTCAGACTCTCTCTTTTACATCTCTCGAATACTCTCATTTCAAACCATCTGATGGGTAATTATCGCTTTAAGCTTTCGGAGTTAATCCCCAACGCATGGTTTCACAAACTCAAAGACATGAGCACGTCTAAGAAGCACCACAAGCAACCAGCTTCTCCTTCTCTTAACAAGAAACACCACGCTGTTTCTACTTCTACGACCACAACTGCACGCAGTCCTCGCCCTTCTACACTCTCTTCTCACAACACTTCTTGGCCTCCCATTACCCCCAGAAAGCCTGCCCGGAACCGTCTTCATCACCGAGTCACAGTTGATTCTAAGTCATCCACCACTTCCGGTGACAGTGCTGCCACCGGAACAGGTTCTTTCTCCCCGGACTTTCGTTCAGATCAACTTCTTCTCCCTGACGAGGTTTTCACTGCAAGCTCTTGCCACAACAGCCCCTGCGTCTCCAATCTATCCAAATCCACGACCTTTACGCCGCCTCCGGAACTAGATCTCCGACCCATCATTACCAAACCGGCCACCACCTCAAGAAAGACGGCAGTGAGTTCGCGGGCAGGTGTGAGGGTTAGACTGCGCTCGCCACGGATCTCTACGAGGAAATCAGTGAGCGGCGGCGAAAGGAGAAGCGGGTCGACGTCGAGGCGGAGCAGGGCGGTGATGAAAGCGTCGGTGGATCCGAGGAGAGACTTTAAAGAATCAATGGAGGAGATGATCGCAGAGAACAACATAAGAGAATTCAAGGACTTAGAGGAACTTCTAGCTTGCTATCTCTGTCTCAATTCAGAAGAGTATCACACTATTATCATCAATGTCTTTAAGCAAATCTGGCTTGATCTTAATCTCCCATTACCTCATTCCAAATAAATAACATATCTATCTTCTTCTTTTTTATTACTCCTTAATTCATTATCTACTGATTATAATTTGTATATAGATATTATTCTTGTACGAACTATATATGTGTAGTGGTGTAGAAGCTGGAGTGTTGTACTTGTTGAACTATATATACGTTTGTTTTTCTATCCAAATATGTGCATGACCACTTCTAAAAATCTTAGTGTGCACGGCCAAAACTCGATTCTCATTAACATTTATAAGTCTTTACTCACTTTAATTCAAATTTATGTGGACCTTTTTTAATTACTTCTCCGGAATCATGCTGTTTTTTTTGGGCCACTCGCACCCATGAAGTTAAATAAAAAGAGATTTTAGAAAATTATTGTAAACTCATTATTAATTAGTATATACACTGTGTGTTAAGGACTTACATCTTTCATTATTAAAGAAAAAAACAGTCGCCTATAATTACTCGCATATTATGAAGTTGGGACAAAAACTATACAAATAGTACTACTAGTTAAAGCGGATGGATTAGACCTAAGATTACCGACAATTCATTAAAACAGCATCTGCTCTATTTTCATACCCAACTTTGGATATATGTTACGTGTGCATTTCTCAATTTCACATCTACATTTATTTATTTATATGTTTTTTTGGTCGGATATTTATTTATATGTTTGGAGTAGTTAGCATTATTTTTATTTTTATTTGGACCTCCACGTATTGTTTTGTACATATACAATTTCTTATATGCATGCATTGCATGCCGCACTCAGAGACAAGAGTACGACAATAGAAGAAAACAAAATGTTATTGCTTTTAGGCATGTAAGAGCTTCTCCATCGCACGTTTCTTATGAATAAAGAGGGTTCTTATGATTATTTATGATTAATTTAATTGGTTTAGTGATGGTACAGGATGGAACCGGTTCTAAAAATAGAGCCGCTCGTTAAGGTTTAGAACCCCATACGTGTCGGGCTGTGAGTGGTGAAGGCCTGCGGCAAAAAAAATGAGAATGGGGTGAGAGAGCATTCACCCATTTGCGATTTTTCTTCTCATTTCATCTTCTCCTCTCTCCCGAAGGGCGATTCCATGGCGATTTGCAATCGCCGGTGAGAGGGGCAAAATCTTCTTCTCGGAGGCCGCGTATCACCATCGGAGACCGCGTAACCACAGTCGAGAGCACACCACCATCGGAGCTTCTCGAAGAAATCGGAAGGTCGGCAGAGCAAAGTCGATGCATGCGGCTTTGATTCCGTAGCAAAGGTATTTTCCGATCAATCCCTAGTATTTAACTTGTAAACTCCCTTATTGATTTGCATGTGATGATAATACCTAATGATTTGATTGCAAAATTGTCTTAGCTTGATGTTTGATTAGAAGATTTGTAGAAGATTTGTTTCTTTTTCAGATTTTCGAAGATGTTCTTCTGACTCTTCATTTTCTGTAAACAAAAACTTGCTTTTTTCTTTGGAACTTTCTAGGTTTTCTTGAGTCAATGAGTTTGTTGTACTCTGGTTTAGTGTTATATGAATTCGTAACTTGGGGCATTTTCCTTTGAAATTGTTAAAAAAGAGCACAACCTTCATTGTTACCTCTAAAATGTTTCAAGTTTTTTTGTCGACTGTTGTTTTAGTGGTTGCTTGAGTTTGGAAACGAATCATTCTTAGTTGTCTTGGATATGTTTAAACTTGATCCAAATACTGAGACTGATAATTTTCCTCCAATTTTTTCAGAAACCGTAGAGAACTGGGAGGGATTTAAATGGCTCCAAGAGGAAAGAGAAAGGTACAAGCTTTAGTGTTACATAGAGAATTAATCTGATAAATGAGGTGGTGGTTTTGGACGTGATTTGTTTCTTTTGTTTTTGGATTTCTAGTTTTTACAAATTGATTTACAGTGAGAAATACAAATCAATATGAAGGAGGTTCTTTTTCTTTAATGATATCTTTACTTTGTAGGGGTTTAAATCGTTATGTTTATTTCCTTGTTTTTCAGAAGACTGGGAATACTCGAGAGGATGTTGCACGAGATCGGATGAAAGACTATGGATTTGTGGCATGTGTTATCAATGCAAGCATCAAGCAATTGCTAGAGGTATGTTCTTTTGATTTAGGGTCTGCATTTTCCCTTTGTTGATAACCCTTTGTCTTATTACTTGAAAGCAACACTTCTACTTACTTTCAAACTTTAGGTATATGGTGAGGACCCATGGTATCTGATTGAATCTGAGAGCTATGAGCCTCTTCTTGTTCTCTGTCTTGACAATCAAAACGAACTAGGCAAAGAATTGGCCGTGAAAGAAGAAGTTAACCAATTGGCATTGGCTGAGAAACAAAAACAAATTGCTCAGGTGAGTTGTCTGGTTTCTCTTTTCTTTGATGATTGTATAAATCTTCACATCATTGTCTGTCATGATTTCTTTATATTTTATGGCTTCTGTGTGTTAATGCTAGTGGTTAGTTAATGCAAGTGGTTGTAGATAGTGGTCATTAAATGATATGTGTTATTAATCTTTCTATGTGTGTTGTTTATGTCTTGGTGTTAGGTTAGTTAATTGTCTTGAATGTGTAGTAGATAGTGATTAGGTTGTGATTTAATGACCACTATTAAGTACATTAAACTTGATAAGAAATGGCATTCTTCAATTCTGTCTTCAATTATGTGTATTTAAGTGTCTGCCTTCTTCTTTGAGTATTCATCTTCAATTCTGTCTTCTTCTTTTCTGTTTTCATTTTGTGTCATCTAAATCAAACCTGAATGGATACACGTTATCCATTAAGCCAATCCTCTGGCTTTATGGATCTGTTGAGTATTCAACAAGCACACCAAAACCCGTTCACCCAACATGTATGATAGGGATTCACCAAGTATTCATCTTGGTGAATCAAAGACTCTTCTGTTTAGTAGTCAGTGGGATGAGACTACTAATGAAGCTCCACCTGATGCTGAGGAGAAGGATGAGGAAGAAGTGGACTCCCACAGAAAATATGGTGCTCATAAGTGCGTGGCTCAATACCAGCAAGGATCCGATCATTGGTAATGAGCAAAAGGCAGAGGTGTTCTGGAAAAGGATATCAGTCTATTATGGTGCTAGTCCTAAGCTTGTAGGTATGCCAAAGAGGGAGCCTAGTTACTGCAAGCAAAGGTGGAGGAAGATCAATAACATGGTCTGCAAGTTCGTAGGGTGTTTTGAGACTGCCTCAAAACAGAGAACAAGTGGACAGAATGAGAATGATGTGATGAAGTTGGCTCATCATATCTTCTTCAATGATCATAAGCAGAAGTTCACTATGGAGCATGCTTGGAGAGAACTAAGGTATGATCAGAAGTGGTGTCAAAGAGAAGGTACTGCAGTGGCAAAGCATAGAAGGACTGAGGCAGGTTCAACACAGTCTTCATCTTCTGCCACGGTTAGTCATGAAGAAGACCAAATGCGTCCGGCTGTGTTAAAGCTTCAAAAGGTAAGTCCAAAAAGACACTGAGCAAGGCATCCGAAGAAGGCAGAGCTCTCTTAGAGTTTGAAAGTATGTGGGAGATAAAACAGAAGGATTTGGAGATGAAAGAGAAGCTGTCCAAGCACAAGTTGTTGGACAGTCTCCTTGCAAAAAGTAGACCCTCTCTCTGAAATGGAAATGACACTCAAAAACAAACTCATTACTGACATGTTGAACTCGTCTTAGCCTTGTAATATGCCCTGAAAATTAGTTGTAATAGGTCTTTTGGTATGTAATTAATGTGTTATAAGTACTTTGTATGAAATGGAATCAGTCTTTGTTAAGCAATGTTTTTACTCTATGAATCTTCTATCAATGCTCTCTGACTTGTGAATGCTTTGCTGACTGTTTGTTATGTTTGTTCAATACGCAGTGGATACAAGTAATACATAGCAGAGAAAGGCAGCTGACCAGGAACTCGTTGAAAGGCAGTGTCTGTAAGTGTGTTTGTTCTCGAGATTGTTTTGATTCTCGAGATTGTTTTGCAGTGTCTCTAAGTGTGTTTGTTCTGTTTGTTCATTGCAGTGTGTTTTTAAACTCATCAAATTTGTATCCATTTTACTAAGAACCCCTATTTTGGGACTCACCATTGGTGAGGTACAATTGCAAGAGTTCTTAAAAACATTAAGTTATATTAAAAAAAGTTTAAGAACCTCTTAAGGGTGCATTATTGATGGAGTTGCTCTAAATGCTAAAAATAAAAATTAATCAATTGGTCTGTTTTTATTTATTTATATATTTCAGTGATGGGTGACATATGACAAATATATATGTATAATAAAAAGCAAAGACGAAGTAACATATAGATCCACAACTAAAAACAAAGCAGCATTTAATGGAAATAAGAAATCTGTAATGAATCGTTCGCACAGACAAAATTTGGCTTCTATTCTTTTGTTGTATCATTTTCATGTTATTGTTTGTCATTTTGTTTTATGTTATCATCGATGAGATAATTGCTAGATGTAAACATTAATCTTAGAAAGAAAGAAGTGGGATTCTCAAAAAATTAAAAAGATAGGAACTACTGAAAAGGAATCTCACTCGACGTTACACTGACAAAGTATATTTTAGGTTATTTCTTTGAATAAGTAGATTTAGAATGATCATTTATATGATCTTTTGTAAAATGTAAACGAATGTGTATATGTATACACACGTGTGCGGAGTTAAGTGTTGTACAAAAGTGAGAATTGCACTGACTGAAGTTCTCAACTTCAAGGGAAAGGACCAAAAAAGGTACCTAAAATCCATATATTGATTTATTTTATTTTTGTTAAAAAATCCATGACTTCTATTAGTAAATTACATAATCACCTAAAACAAAAATAAAAAATATCATAATAAAACTAAATATAGTCTGTTAGAGATATTTAATAAATTATTTCATATAAACTAATAACTTGATAAACTAATAATTGAATATATATATATATATTTAATACTTGAAAATATAATTTTAAACTATTATAACAAATTATAACACTTTTACTTCATATTTTACTTATTTAATATATGCATAATACATAAAATATATATTAATGTTAAAATATATTATTGTTAGATTGTCTAAATGTAATGGTGGTCTATAAATTACTATAAAGTACGAACAATATTTTTTAAGTTAATAGAGTTTTTTTATTATACACGTTTATATGTCAGTATTATTTTTGTTTTATTTTTCTATTGATTAGGCAAATAAGTAATAAATACTTCTTTTTTTTATAATGAATCTTCTTTTTGTAATTAGGCAAAAAGAGTTACAAAATGACATTAAAAACACTATTATATATATTATGATGATTACGAAATTTTTAATGAAAATATATTAAATTATAGACAATTATGTGATTACTGTTGGATACCATATATTGATTTCCGATACAAAATCCATCATTATTGTTATATATTTTAGTACAAAAGCTTTGTCGGGCACGCCGGTCATATACTAGAATATCTTTTTGTTTTTGGAAAAGTTTATTATTTTACAACAAAACTTTTAAAATAGAAATTTCGATGAAGTCAAAGAACACACGTAGTAGTACTGTAGTAGAGTTCCAATGGAGTATTTTAATGATGTTTTTAATAATTAATTGGGTTTAATTAAATAACGAATGAGATTAAATTAGAAAAACTTGTTTTGTAATAAAGAGGTTTAAGAGTAGCTCGAATAGGGTATTTTAACCGGTTTTTAGTAATTAATTAGATTTGATTAAATAATAAACGAGCTTAAATTAGAAGAACCATTTTTTAATGAAGAGGTTTAAGAAATCCTAAAAATCGATGATATGTCGAGGTGTGATTGGTTGATGATTTTTATGGACAAAAAAAACAAAGTTCGTGTCGTCTCTCTCATTTTTTCGGTTTCTCGCAAAAACAAATCTTCTCTGCTTTTAATGACGATTCAACATCAAATCACCGGTGATTCTTTAGAGATTCTTCATCCCGAAAGTCAGAAGTTTTCCAAAGCGTTGGCGAGTGCTAGAATTCGTCATCGGAGTTTTCCAAACCAATTACTAGTCATCTGAAGGTTTCATCTCCAAAATTGGTGGAATTTAGGTCAAATTCTTGGGGGTTTCATCTATTCTAAACATGGAGGTACAATTTCATGAACTTGTAATAGTTAGGGCTGTTTGATTTTTGCTTTTAGGGTTATTTGATTTTCAAGATTAAGGTTTTCAATTTTGAGAAATGAAGGTTTTTGGGTATAAGTTAGAGACTGATGTCAATTGGTATGTATTTCTGATTGTTTGTGATTGAATCATGATATCTAACTTTTTTGTGGTAAGGTACAACCTCTATCTCAAATGATCAAAGATACAAGGCATATTGAGCTCTCAAGCTTGAAGAAGATGATCAATGGTACAACCTCTGTCTTAAAATAGTCTCTTTTTTATTATTATTATTTAATTAAGTATATGTAAATTTAGTCATACTAATTTTGGTAGTTATGAACGATCTTGTAGATTTATGAGTTCATTATTTCTTCAGGAAGCTAAATTTCTTTAGATGTAAATATTCAGTTAGTTATTATGGATTTCTTGTTAGTTATAGTTTTTGAAATAAATAAATATACTTACAAGTGTGTGGTTTTGAAGAAAAGGACTTGCATTCTAGTTGTGAATATAACAATTTTTAAGAGCGGTCATAGTCTTTGTTATTGTATAATTTAGAATTGGAAATTGTCGTGCTTAAAAGTGGGATCTTTAAAAGAATAAAGAGATTTAACATAGGATTAGGAACAAGTGTTGATGTGTTTTATAAATATAACTATTAATTATCACAGATTTCATTTTTATAAGAAATTTAATGACTTTTTTTACCTTTCTCTAATCCAATCAAAAATATTTCCTACCTTTATATAATCCAATTAGAATTATTTTCCTAAGAGAGTTGATCTCCAATGATTCTGACTTAAGCTGTGTGGATATCGTTTTAGTGATTTTTGGAGAATTGGTTATATATGGAACTAATAAGTGTCTATATTGGTAAATTTTCAGGCTCTTGACAAAATTAGGTTCCTTGCACTCATTGACAAAGACGTTCATATTAGCTTCAATTTTCACAGTAATTATTTTCTTATATTATATAACATTTTGATTTGTACGTTATATATAAAAGAGTTGAAAAAAGAATTTCTACTTTTCTTTGTCATCGAAGGCTGATCCCAGTACAGTAAGGTGTAGGCTAAAGCCATTTTTATAGCTAAATTGTGTCAAATGCAAGCTTTTTTCTTTTTAAAGTTCTATAACAACATGTTGATATGCAAATTAAGCTATACAAAACCAAGAAATGATGATTGTGTTTATCGTTCCAACTTGTTGCTTTGTTATTAATGCTTGTATATGCTTGTAGTCATGTCTGATTGAATTTGTAATTTTAATTGTGATTAATTCTTGTAGTTCTAGTTAGGTAAAAAGCTGAGTTAGGTTAACATTGAATGCTAAACCATAAAGAATTTAGTATCTTAACCTATGCTTATATAGGTTACCTTGTGTCTTCATAAACCCATAAAGCTTCTTTTGTCTTTAACTTTCTTATGTTTTATGTTTTCATCTCATTTATACACATACATATGGATTCTATAAATCCACATAGTCAGTCATCTCGCTTCCAAGTTCGTAGGATAGTATGAGGCTGCATCATCTCAGAAATCTAGTGGACAGAATGACAATGATGTTATGAAGTTGGCGCACCAGATTTACTTAAATGGTCACGTGTAAGTTCACTCTGGAGCATGCGTGAAGAGAACTTAAACATGATCATAAATGGTGTCAAAAAGAAGGAACTAGATTGTCAAAAAGAAAAGAAGACAGAGGAGGGTACGACACAGTCTTCAACATCTGCGTCACTTTGCCATGAAGAGGATCAAGCTCGACCTCTTGCTGTTGAGGGTTCTAAAGCTAAATCTAAAAGGGTAGTGAATAAGGCAACTTAAGTGGTAGAAGAAAAAAATGCTCTATTACTGTTTCAAAACATGTGGGAGATAAAATAAAAGGTTTTAGCATGTTAAAAAAAATTGCAGATTGCAGGCCACTTGACAAATTGCAGATTTCTAGTAAGTGTTTCAGAAGATCATGTAGCAGAGTATAGAGAATATGGAGAAGGCCACTTGACAATGCAACTTGTAAATTTAGAGAATCTGATTCTTTACTTATTCAACGGTTTAAGTTTTCCAATGAATTGATTCTTGTGTGTTTTAATGGTTTAAGTTGTCCAATGAATTAATTCTTGTGTGTTTTAATGGTTTAAATCGTCCAACGAATTGATTTTTGTGTGTTTTAATGGTTTAAGTTATCTAATGAATTGATTCTTCACTTTTTATCTATATATACATATATAATAGTCACATATAACATTCTCTTCTCACATATACAACACTCTTGTTTCCTCCAAAAATACTTTTCTTTCTTCGAGAAACACTCATCTTTCTCCAAACAATGACATCATCTTCCCATAATAATATTGATGACGTGATGGATGAAAATTTCACTACAAGAAAACATGCGTTTCGCGAGGGAAAATTGCGATGCCAAAATGGTGTCGCAAAATTGCTATGCCATTGCAATGTTTTTGCGATGCCAAAACCCGCATAGCAAAAACGTAGCAAAAATGCGACGCCAAAAAACGTCGCAAGTTTGCGAGGCCATTGCGATGATTTTGCGACACTCTTGCGAGGACGCAAAATATGTTGCAAAAGCATCGCAAATCTGCAACGTGTTTGCGAGACAGAATTTCTATTGTAGGTTTGCGACATCTTTGCGTTGGTTTTACGTGTGACTTTTGGGACATCGCAAATCCGTAGCAGAATTTTCGTTTTTCCCTATAAATATCCCCACATGGGAATGTATTTTGACACCAAACAAGAAGTAATAAGAGAGATAAACTAGTGAGAGAAAATATCGTTCGACAAAAAAAGTCTGAAAAATTATAAATCGTTAAAAATGATGTCAGAACATGAAGTGTTCACTTTACGACGATGGATGTATAATCGAATGACATTAAAATATTTTGTCCATGTATAAAGTGTGGGAACAAGAAATATTTGAATATTGATATGGTAAAAAGACATGTTTATAATAGAGGATTTACTCCAAACTATTATGTCTGGTTTTCGAATGGAGAGGGGAATAGTTTGGGTGCTGGAAGTAGTAATATGGGTGGTCGTGGTAATGATCAAGCTAGTAAGGAATATGGTAATATCAAATATGGTGGTAGTATGTTTGAAAAATACGCTCACCTACAAGGAAATATGTTTCATGATATGGTTACAAATGCATATCGTGGGAATTTTCCGGGTGTTGTTGAAAATATTAGGGAAGAATCTAACCCGAAAGCAAAACAATTATATGATATGCTAGATGCTGCAAATCAACCCATCTATGAGGGATGTAAAGATGGTCTATCTAAACTGTCATTAACATCTAGGTTGATGTCTATTAAAAGTGAAGGAAACATAAGTGAGAGAAGTATGAATCAATTTGCTGATGTGCTTAAAGAGTATTTGCAGGAAGATAATAATTCTGCTGAGAGTTATTATGAAATGCAAGAGGTGGTTGCGGGTCTAGGATTACCATCTGAAATGATTTATGTTTGTAGTGAAAATTGCATGATTTTATGGAAAGATGATGATAAGTTGCAGGAATGTCGTTTTTGTGGAAAAACAAGATACCGTGCAACAAAGGGAAGGACGTGTATCACATACAAACGTATGTGGTACCTTCTAATCATTGATAGGTTGAAACGATTATATTAATCGGAGAGGACCTCATCTGCAATGAGATGGCATGCAAAACATAAAGTAAATGATAGGGAGGTTACACATCCGTCAGATGCAAAGGCTTGGAAACATTTTCAAACTGTACATTCTCACTTCGCTAAAGAGTCTAGAAATGTATATCTAGGTTTATGCCCTGATGGAACATGTGTGTTTCATTCCATATCCTCGTATAAGGCAAAGGCGTGAGACATGGCTTTTTGTTATAAATGTGAATCCAAGAGGTCGTATAATGGTGGAAGCCGATGATGTGGTAATGCAACAAGAAAAATTATCAGAACTCGCTATAGTTGTTGAGTCCACAGAACAAATCATACATGCACAACAAGAAGTATAAGACATTGTTCCTAATGATACAACCAAAGATCATGATGATTCTGAAGAGTTCAACGAGACCGAGGAAGACACAGAAGAAGAGGACGATACCGATGAAGAATAACAAAATAATTAAATTAAATGTTAGTGACAACTTTCCATTAATGTTACTTTATTATTGTATTCAAAAAATCTAAAATCTTGTATTTTAAAATAGATGCAAGAGCCATGCGACACTCCTGGAAATTTTCACTTTTTGCTACACCCTTGCTAGGCGGCATATGAAACATCGCAATTCCGTAACAAGGTCTCCTTTTTTCCCTATAAATAACCCTTCATCTCAATTTATTTTCTCAACAACTCATTTGAAGTTAGAGAGAGAAAGTAGTGGGATAATAACAATTCATTTTTTTTACAAAAAATATTTGCTAGGCTCCTACCTTCGTCTGGAAAATGTCGCAAGTTTGTAATGCTTTCTTGCGGTATGTAACCTATGACGAAGTAGGGGCCTAGTAAATCTTTATTTGTAGGAAAAAAACAACCCCTGACATGAACTAGAAAAAATAACGGTACAAGGTCTCGGAACCTCCGGATTAGTCGGTTCGATTAAAGAAAGGTCTCTGAACTTTTTTTTTTTTAATTTTGCTAGGCCATTGCGACATAGTGATCTAGACGTCGCAATGGCCTAGCAAGTTTTTAAAATTTCAAATTTGATATTAGATTTTGTACTAAGTGATTTCCGCGTGGTTTAAAAATTTAGTGCTGTGCTACGCCTTTGCGACATCTTTGGACTTAATGTCGCAAGGACCTCAAAAATTTGTAAAACCCTTGCGACATCTGGACCAAAGATGTCCCAATTGCATAGCAAGTTTTTAAAATTTCATGTACCAACATCTATTCGAGGGTCTTTAAGGTTTTAAAATTTTTTCCCTTGCTACGCCTTTGCGAGGGCGTCGCAAGACGTGGAAACCCTAGAGGCGTCACAAGGCGTGGAAACCCTAGAGGCGTCACACGTGCTACTTCTCTCAAGGTACTATAGGTTATGATTAGATGTAGGATTTGAATTGTAGATCTAAAATTTGAATTTTAGATCTAGGAATGGATTTTATAGATCTAGGAATGGAAGTTTAGATATAGGATCTTAGAAGTCCGATTTTGTTATTAGAAAATTGCTAACAATTTTTGAAAATTTTACGGAATTTTGAAACAATTTTCGCATTTTTCTAAACGTTTTTTTGCTTTATAAATTAAATTTCGGATCTAAAAATGTTTTTCAATAATTTATTATATTATTTTCTGATTTAGTATACGTTATTAAAAAAATTTAAAACGTTTATTTGATTTATAAATTAACTTCCACGTTTAACAACATTTTAAAAGATAATTATATAACTTTCGGATTTATTAAACATTATTAAGATTTTATTACATGGTTCTTTGCTTTATAAATTAATCTTCGGATTAAAAACGTTTAAAATTTTGTTAAAATATATTTTTAGGATTTAGTAAACAATTTTAAAAATAATCAAATTTTTGGATTTTATAACAGTTATTTTTCAGTTTAAGTTTTTAAAGTGACTTTCGAGTTAACAAGACGTCAATTACCCTACTTTAGTACTCTTTATTCGTAATTTCATTTTTATTTGTTTCATATGTTTAGATCTAATAATCATTACACTGGTTATCTATCTGATGTCGGTGAGCTCCCCCCAGCGACTCCTGGATCGGGTTCAAGATATGTTCCCCCGACGCCTGGTGCTAGTTTCACCTCTCAGCCAGGGTATTCACCAGTCGCTGATACTATGCATGCACCTCCCGGTGAGCCCCAGTACCTGACACCAGATGCAACTACGGGGATGACGATCGAAGACATTCTGTCAGATCCGGTCCACAAGTATCTTCCTAATCTTCATCCGAACCGTCCGCCGGAAACTTTGTGGTATTACTTTTAAATTTTAATTTAAATAATTTATACTTTTATTATTGGTAAATTCTAAATTAATTAAATTATTTTATGTAGGTTCGATGACGACATAATTTTGCCAACGACTGTTCGAGAGATCTTTGAACGAGATTTCCAGGAGCCGCACGCTAATTTTAGCCAAACACCAATCCACATCATTGATACATGGTTCCGAACATTTGCGGTAAAAAAATTTAGTCTTTTACTTTACTACACCGTTTATTACATCCATCTAACTAAAATTTGTAAATCTTTTTTTTGTAGCAACGTTTTCACTGGGAGGTTTCAATTACCGGTCTAGTCCGTAAAGATTTTGAGGCGGTTTTGCGTAGACGGATGAACGATCAGGTGGATCGTTGGAAGAGTAAGTGGAAGAAGAAAGGCGATGAGGCAATGCCGCAGTGGTTCGAGGATTCGGTCTAGGAAAGCTTAATTCAATACTGGGAGGATCCGAAGTCCCAGAAGAAAAGTGCAAGCTGTCGGGCAGCTAAGTTATCTGATCCTGATGGGAGCGGTCTGCACAAGCATTGCTCAGGCAGAACTTCATTCAAAACTCGAGCCCGCAAACTGGTAAATATTATTACTTCAAATTAACAAATTTTTTTAAATATATCGCCTTTTTTTAATATTTCACAGCAAGAGGAATCGGGGGATACACACCATGATATCGTTAGTACTCTGTACATCACCAAGCGGAACAAAGCCGAAGCTTTTGTTGATAAAAAAACCGAGAAGTTGTACAACAACATCACTACAAAGTTGCAGGACTTGACTCAGAAATGCAGTAAAGAGAGCTCTGCATCCGGGGGATTATCTACGACGCAAAAGAACCAGATCTATTTTGAGGTAAAATAAATTTTATATTCTTCACTTACCTTCTATTTTAGCTAACTTAATCTAACTTTCGATTGTTTTTCTATTATTAGATCGCTCCCTGTAAAAAAAGGAGATTATTAGGAATAAGTTCTCTCGGCTCGAGGATTGAGCTGTGTATCTAACCTGAAGGATTTTCACAATCCTCAACAGCAACCAGTGACCTGCGATAGATAGTCGATCGGCAGACCCAAGAGTTAAATTGAACTAACACCGAGCTTGCCAAAGCTAAGAAGAAAATCACGACCTATGACCGCTTGTGGTCTATACTGGCCAAGAAGGATCCAGTGCTAGCTGATGTGGTTGCAGAGATCAATGCTGAAGACGAAGATACCGGATCCGGCTCGCAAAATTTAGACTGATAAGACGATTTTTTATTTTTAAAAAACTTTTTGTAAACTTTTTTTAATTTGTTAAAAAAACTATTTTTTTTTTAATTTTATTTTATAATTTATAAATTTTAGTTTTTTTATTTTAATAATTTCATAGGGCGTCGCAAGGGAGTCGCAGACGGCGCCCTCGCAAGAGAGTCGCAGACGGCGTCCTCGCAATGGTGTCGCAGGTTTTGCTAGGCTTTTGCGACATCTCTTTTTGCAAGGCCTTTGCAACATTTTTTGTCCATCGCAAGGTTTTTAATTTTATTTTATAATTTATAAATTTTAGTTTTTTTATTTTAATAATTTCATAGGGCGTCGCAAGGGAGTCGCAGACGGCGCCCTCGCAAGAGAGTCGCAGACGGCGTCCTCGCAATGGTGTCGCAGGTTTTGCTAGGCTTTTGCGACATCTCTTTTTGCAAGGGCTTTGCAACATTTTTTGTCCATCGCAAGGTTTTTAATTTTATTTTATAATTTATAAATTTTAGTTTTTTTATTTTAATAATTTCATAGGGCGTCGCAAGGGAGTCGCAGACGGCGCCCTCGCAAGAGAGTCGTAGACGGCGTCCTCGCAATGGTGTCGCAGGTTTTGCTAGGCTTTTTCGACATCTCTTTTTGCAAGGCCTTTGCAACATTTTTTGTCCATCGCAAGGTTTGTGACGTTTCTGTTAGGCAAATAAGTTTGCGACTTGCAAATTATGACGTTTTGGTTGCCATAGCAAGAGCGTTTCTGTTTGCATTTTGCGACAGCTTCGCGAGGCATTTTGCCATCGCAAAAGCCGAGTTTTTTTGTAGTGTTTTACAAATATTTCGATCAAGAATTCAAAAATCTTTTCATTGGTCATGGTGATTGACAACAAGCAACAAAAAAGAGCATATATTGAAAGAAATCGAGGACAAGGGCACAACTTCTTGTAGAAGGATTATTTCAAAGAAAATGCAACATACCCATATAATATATTTCGACGCTGTTTTATAATGAACAAAAAATTGTTCATGTGTATTGTTGATCGAATCTCCAATGAAGTACCATTTTTTTCAACAAAGAAGAGATGTTACAGGAAGGTTCGGTCTCTCTGCACTACAAAAATGTACTGCATCAATTCATATGATGGCATATGGTTGTGCGGATGATGTGGTTGACGAATACATCTGGCTTGGTGAAAGCACTACAATTTCATGCTTAGAACATTTTGTTGAAGGAATCATATATTTTTTCGAAGATGAGTTCCTAAGACGACCCACAGTCGAAGATCTTCAACGACTACTTGATATTAGAGCGGATTTCTTGGGATGATAGCTAGCATCAATTGTATGCATTAGGAGTGGAAAAATTGCCCCACCGCTTGGAAATGGCAATATACGCTTGGATCTGGAAAACTGACAATTGTTTTAGAGGCAGTAACTTCTAAAGATCTTTAGATATGACACACTTTTTTGACCCTCCAAGTACCTTAAATGATATCAATGTTCTTGATCGCCCACTAGTTTTTTATGATATATTACAAGGTCGACCTCCAAAAGTAAATTACTTTGTCAACGTACACGAGTATCATTTGGCTTACTATCAGAGATGGAATTTATCCTAAATGGGTAACATTTATCCAATCTATTACAATTTTGCACGGTCTGAAAGCATCACTATTTGCTACATATAGAGAAGTTACCCGTAAAGATGTGGAGAGTCTTGCAAGCTTGATTTGCCGTTGTTAAAAATTATGTTCTCATTTGTAATAAGGTAAAAATGGGAAAGATTATGCGCGCATGTGTAATACTTCACGATATGATAGTAGAAGATAAACGTGATGGATACACTCAGTTTGATGTTTCTGAATTCACACAAGTAGAGGCAAACAAAACTTCACAAGTCGATTTCACATATTCTAAAGATACTCCTTCCAATCTTGAAAATATAATGTGCATTCGTAATCGTGTTTGTGATCAAACAATGCATCAACAATTGAAAATTGATTTGGTTGAACATATATGGCAAAAATTTGGCACAAATCAAAATTATAATTAATTATTATGTAATTTTATACTCTATATATGAATGTTTTAAAATTTGATCACTGAAAATAATTATATTTTTATAAAATATATGTTTATACATTTTAACTTAATAAATTTAACAATTAAAAAGATTTAAAAAAAAAAGAAATTACAATTGGAATTCTATCATTGAAACCCTAAAAAAATAAAAGCTCCAAATAGAATTCTAAACTTTTAAATTGTAGTTTTTGTTATTATAAATATATTACGAATTGGAGGTGGTTTAAGTGTTTTCATATAGATTATTATCATTATTTTACTTTTTGTAAATAGGATACAAATTATTAGCATAAGTGTTTTTTTCCTTGTTATATGTATGCCCACCGATGATATCTGATTTTATGATTTAACTTTATTCCTAATTAAAAATGTCAATTTACAAATAATTTCGGGAGTAATATCATTGGAAAGGTGTGAATTACTTACATTGTTAATAAATAGATAAAAAGAAGAGTGTTAAGTTGGTTAGAAGAGCGACGTATCATAAAATGCGAATTCTATTTGGGATGATATATAAAAGTTGTTTTTATTGGAGTGTCTCTGCTTTACTTATCCCTAGCACCTTTTTAGGTTAAAGTTGTATATAATTCTCAAGGCACAACTTTCTTTTTCGTGATATTTTGTGTAAGTAGGCCCCATCCATCGAATTATCTACTCACATATACTACTACACGTCAACCAATTTATTATCTTTTTTTTTTGAGAACACAAATTATTACTATAAGTAGGATTATAATTATAATACTATCAGTATTAGTTGGTGGAAGAAGAAGTAGTAATAATGGCGAAGAGTACTTGTAGGTGAGCCGCAAGAGGAGACTGGGTCAACGACCATTTAACCGAACTTGCTTTCCGATCCGACATTATCATCTCACTTTCTGCGTCTTTGTCTCGCCGCCGTCCATATCTATTTTTGCATTCTAATTTTTGAATCAAGTTTCTTTAAAAATACTACTACTTGTTATTCCTCTAATTAAAGCGTAGCTCCATTATACATCAAACCATAGGTTATACAAAATATAATGCATGTGTTGTACTCATTCGCTGTAGTCGTTTTCTATCCCTTCTTCTGTAGCTGGTCTCTCGAATACTGCAAAGAAATGGTAAATAAAAAAACAAAAACAAGTAATTGCACGCAAGGAAAAAAGAGAGAGAGAGAGAGAGAGAGGCGAATTTGTATTATGGTTATTTATTATTATTGTGACCTATCTATCATGACCGCGTCAATTGTCAAATCTACATGGGATTTGATTCCTTTTTTTTGTGTGAAATAATCACATTTTCGTATTTATTTGGATAACGACAACCACAAAACTCGTCTCTGCCCATCAGACCATCACCACAACAATATCGCTTCTTTTCATCAAAATTCCACTATCAACATATTCGTATATTTGTTTTGTCTTTCAAATCAGAAAGTTAAAACTAGAAGTCATATTTTAATTACTCAAACATCGTTATGTAAACAAACCATGTTGATGTGGGCAACCATACTTTAGTAATTCTAGATATGTTTATGCTGTTTAGTTGAGTTTGGTGTTATGTAAAGGTAGTAAGATGTAACAGAGATTAAGATAGTTCACTAATTACAAGGACTTTTTGCCATTATGTAAAACGTTATAAAATAAAAATTAAAAGAATGCACGTGTCTTTGGTACATCCATGCAAAACCTGTAATGAGATTTGACGAAGACAGAGGACACGAGGAACAGCCAACGCTATAGGAAACTGGACCACTCAATTTAACTAATAAAATCAGTGTCTCTTTCTGTTTCACATTGCAAACGAAAAGTCCATAAACATTTGCATACAGTGAATTATGTTTCGAAGTCGTCATTTTGTTCAGTTGTATTAAAAGATTTACATCTATTTAAGAGTCTAGGAACTTTGTCTTTATCTGTTGAATGACCTTAATTTTGCTATGTACACTACGTTAACCATTTGATTCTCTTATCTCTTTCTTACTTCTTTTTCCTCATTTCTTGTCAACAAAGCAGTTATATTTTGTAAATGTTACAGTATATAAATTAATTAAGAAATAGTTATAGATACGAATCATCGATTGTACATGTAGATTTTCTGGTTCAACCAACACATTTAATTAGGATAAATAAAATTAGTTGTAATGGACAATTTTTGAGCCAAATAATTCAATCATTAGTTGAACCACTCATTTGTTTCCGCATTATTAAAAACCAATCGTGCTATTTATGAAACTAATCACCATAACTTACGGGTTACGTACCCTGGAATTTATTCTATTTGTATACAGCTAGCTACGAGTGGGAGCTCAATTTTAATCTTCCACTATTACAAAACTTAACACCTGATAATTAAATATTCTTATTGAAAAGTAAAATATTACAGCATCAGGTGCTGGTAATTAATTACTTGACAGTTTACAAAGTCATAGTAATAGTAAAATAAGGCATGAAGAGGAAGTGTATATCTTTTGTTTTAACCAAAATAGAGTTCTCATATAATAGTATTCTCCAACGACCAATCATTATTGAAAAACAAATAAACAAACAAAACATCAAATCACTCTTTTTGAAATGACTGTGAATTTCATTCATGTCAAATATGCTATATATATTATATTATTAGGAGATACTAGAAGATAATACTACAACAAGGACGCACACTCATTTATTACTCTACCATCCTCAAAACCTAATTTACTATCATCATAACATAAGTAGTCTTTTGTAATCTCAACAATTTGGTTTACAGCAATTATCTAAATGATCCAACTCATAATGCTCATATTGTCTAAAAGATTCATAGTATTGTTTTCGTAATGGTTAATTTTTGTTACATGTGGGACAGTGAGAGGAAGAAGAATGATATAAAAGACGAGTCAGGGTAAATATATACTATTTGAGTCCATACCAAGTAGTTGTGCGTTCGAGAGAGAAATATAGAAAGTCATTTGTGAGCCGTGTAAAATGTTGTTGGGCCTCTATTGGAAATAGGCCCAATAAGAACATAGCAATACACGTGTACTATTAGTACTTTGTAGGTCCCATCAACCAATTCCTCATTCCCTCTCACCTAACCAAATAGAAGGCCACGTCATTGTTTACACGTGGCACTATTACAGAGGTTAGATTTTGTAAACCAATAAACGAATGTCTTATGTCTGGGACCTGCCTAATGACATCCCTAAAAAACACATTAGTTTCCTGATAAAAAACTGACTTATCAATGCAAAATTATACAGTACGAATTTTGTTCTTGACAATCTTTAGCTCAATAATCACATATAAAATAATAGCAGGAGTATCATAACAAGTGGTTGGAGATGGACCTCACACTGAATGCAGTCTAAAAAGATGCATCGCAATGCTGAGCACTTCGTTGTAACCAAATGCAACTTGGTTAGAACGGCGTGACGTTCACTACAGTAGAGGATGTGCACGAGACGACTACGACACATGCTGCATAGAAGACTCCTCCTATTCAGCTTTCCTGCAACACGTAACAGAATTGTTCACATGCCTTCTAAATAGGCGTAACTATATAGTAAACATTAAACATTGTAGTAGTAGTCTAACCTCTCAGTAGCTCGGCGGGCACATCCTAAAGCAATGATGTTCTGATCGAAGGTACATGTGCTACAATCATAGATCAATGGTTTAGTTGACAGATTAACCGGACTCATAAGGCTTTCTAGTTATAAAAGAAAACCAAGAACACTTATTCTTAAAAGAATTAATTTTTAAAAAAGATAATAAAATAAAAACGTGCAAGAAAAATAAAAGGAGAAGAGCCGGCTAATGTGCAAGTCATGAGACCCGACCCGTTTACCGTACAGTGTAGTCGGCTGTTTCGAGACGTGTCATTTTATTATTTGTCACTCAAAAACATTACTCCCTCCATTTTCTTCTTCTTTTTATTTTTATTTTCAACATTAAAGAAAGAAAACATTGTAATTGGTTAGCCAAAGCGTCTTCTTCATTGGCTTCTTCGTCTCCTCTATTCTATTCTATTCTTTTTTCTTTTTTTTTTTGGAGAAATAAGATTAGATAAAACAAAAACAAACATTCCTCTCGCCGGAGAAGACCTCCACCTCTCTCACCTCTGTTCTCCATTTCTTTATCTTCTCCCTTAGACTTCTTCGTTTTCTTTGATTTCTACTGCTTCATTGGATTTAGGGTTGCTGAAGACCAAGTTTTTTAGTTTTACAAAGAGGTTTGTGAATTTTCCAACCTTTTTAGACTTAAGTATTGAAGAGAAGCACAATTCTGGAAAATTTTGGGTTAGTTTCTGCCAGCAATTCAATTCGAATTACTTTTTTTTTTGTTACTGTAACTGTTGAGTGCGTGATGGGCGGAAATCGTGTAAAGAGGCAGATGGTTGGTGCAAGTAGTCTCCTTTGAATTAGGGTTTATAATAGAAAGATATTTGAGATTTGAGAAACGAGAGTGATTTTGGATGTAGCTAGTTTTTTCGAGGGTTGAAAGTGAATAAGATGAGTAGCGATGAGACGCGGTGGAGGCAACAGAATGGATCGTCAGGATTGACGATTGACGAGAGTTTGCTTGTGGATCCTAAATTGTTGTTCATCGGCTCCAAGATTGGGGAAGGGGCTCACGGCAAAGTCTACCAAGGAAGGTCTTTTCTCTTTCTCTCTACTTCTGCATATTTCAATTACTATTGTGAATATAAATTTACTTAATCATTGTTGAAGCAGGTATGGTTCTCGTATCGTTGCAATCAAAGTAGTGCACCGGGGAAGCAAACCAGAGGAGACATCCTTACTCGAGAGCCGTTTTATCCGTGAAGTCAATATGATGTCCAGAGTTAAACACGACAATCTTGTCAAGGTCTGTCTGTACACTTGTTCATCCATTCATTCCTTCCTTACTCTCAAACTCAATTGTTGCTTCCAATTTTGCCCAGTTTATTGGAGCCTGCATAAATCCTTTAATGGTTATCGTTACTGAGCTGCTTCCTGGTATGTCACTCCGTAAATATCTAATGAGCATCCGCCCTCACCTACTTGATCTCTCTGTTGCTCTTAGCTTTGCTCTCGACATTGCTCGTGCCTTGGACTGCTTACACGCCAATGGAATCATACACAGAGACCTCAAACCTGGTCCCCGCTCTCTCTTTATTACCTCCTGTACCATTCACACTTGTACCAGATTTTATGTTTGTTTTTAACTGATGGTTGCTGTTGTTGCCGTCCCTTGTTGGTGGACTCATTGATTCCCCAGACAACTTATTACTGACTGAGAATCACAAATCCGTCAAGCTTGCTGATTTTGGGCTTGCTAGGGAAGAAACCGTTACTGAGATGATGACCGCAGAGACTGGGACATACCGTTGGATGGCTCCTGAGGTTTGGCCGCTCTCTCTCTCTTCGTTGTACGTGATTTTCACATTTGGGTACTCAAATATATAGTTTTAAATAAAACTATGTCATCTGTAGCTCTATAGTACAGTGACGCTGCGTCAAGGAGAGAAGAAGCATTACAACAATAAAGTAGATGTCTACAGCTTTGGAATCGTGCTGTGGGAGCTTCTGACAAATCGGATGCCTTTCGAGGGGATGTCCAATCTACAAGCTGCCTACGCAGCAGCATTTAAGGTTTTTATCTTCTTCCCGCTTCTCATACGTGATCATCAAGTTTATTGGAAATCAAACTCGTTGTTGTTGTTGAAAACATTGCAGCAGGAGAGGCCGGTAATGCCAGAGGGGATATCTCCGAGTCTTGCGTTTATAGTGCAATCGTGTTGGGCGGAGGACCCAAACATGAGGCCAAGCTTCAGCCAAATTATAAGACTGCTCAATGAGTTCCTCCTTACCCTCTCTCCTCCTCCTCAGCCTCTGCCTGAGACTCACACCAACAGGACCATCGGAGGCGCTATTACTGAGTTCTCCAGCCGCTCTAGAGGGAAATTCGCCTTCATTCGTCAGCTTTTTGCTGCTAAGAGGAACAGAAACTCTTAGATATCGTTACATGTCTTCGCGAAGATATCTGCCACTGCTTCGGTGAGTGAATTATTAGCAGAAAATTAGAAAGATAGAGCGTTAAGTAAAGTCTATAGAGTAGTACTTACCTGATTAGCTGGTACGTAGCATCACACGCTAAACTAATTGGTCAAATGTCTAAACTAAACCTATATTTTATCTTTTGCAAATACTATACACTAAAGCGATGAGATCAATTATGTATATATCAAAGATAAATTATTATAACAAACATATTCGTGGAAACCTCTTGTGTCTTGATCGACCGGTGGTTTATCAAGGCTTTAAGTGTTTTCGGTATTATCAAGTGTTCCTCTTGATATCTCTAGTTTATAATTTTTAGTTCAAATTACTAATTATTAATGTCTGGATAACGCATATGATTTATCATTTTAACCCCAAACACCTTTTGATATAAAAAAAAATTCCCCTAAGATGATATTTGATTTCAAAAGGTGTTTTTTTATATCAAAAGGTGTTTGGGGTTAAAATGATTATTAATCAGCAAGTCAATGTTATATTTTAAAAATTCCCTTGAGAATATATAACATTGACCTGCTGATTAATAATTGTGGGGACATATATATGTTGACATAGTAAATGAAAGTATTAGAAAGTAGTATATTATAATAGTGGGGTTAAGATAACTTGATTGCTACTTGGGGTAATAACATATATATATACCATTTCAATAGAAACTAAAAGCTAAGTATGATGGAGAGTAAATGGCTCTTAGCCTAGTGGCTGGCGGTAAGTCCATTTAAGGCAGTTCATTTGCACAATTAGGGATCGAGTCCCCCTGTCTACATTATGTAGAAATTTGGCTATTGGGCCGGCCAGTTGTGGTTCAATTAATCTGCCGTTGACAAAAAAAAATGGAGATAGATTAATGTAACGGATTCTTAAAAAAAGAAGTTTTGGATTTTGATTTCAAAACATAAAAGATGAGTAAATGCAACTTGCTTAATGTTAACAGATTAATTGATAATCTGGAAGAAGGAAATAGGAAACTAGAAAAAGGGATA
>JAKUCM010001715.1:0-47102 GCA_023374145.1 Lepidium sativum
AATCTGGGCGTCGAGGAAGAAGATCTCGTAGTATGATTAGTAGGAAATCCTCATGAGAGAGAGAGAGAGAAATCTCATCAACAAGCAAATGGCTTACGTCAGTTAGATTAGGATCCTCGATCTGCATTTCAACAATCGATTCAACACATAGCATTTCAAATTGACAAAGTATAATCATCGCAGTTAACTATGTGATGTGGGGAATGAGTAGTAGAATAATTGTATCTCACCAGCCGCCGGAGTAAAACACCAGTTGTGCAAAATAGCAATCGTGTTTGATCAGAACGCTTAGATTCCAGACGAATCTGATAACCCACAGATTCACCAATGGATTCACCCCTTTCAGCAGATATACGAGAAGCAACAGATATGGCAGATATACGTCGAGGTTGTGTGCAAATTATGTTGCAATCAGCACCTCTTAGAGATGCTATTTCTTCTTCCAATATAAATTGAGGGAGCTGTGTTGTTTTACCACACCCAGTCTCTCCTGAAACTACCAATACCTGAAAAACAAACACAGTATACAACAATTAGTGCAAGGTAAACACTGCTTAAAGATATAGCTTGAGGATATTATTGGAGAGGGAAGAAATTAGCTGAAGGGACACAGAAAACTATAACATTACCTGATTTTCTGAAACAGAGTTAAGAAACCCTTCTTTCATTTTAAAAGCGGGTAGCTTTTCTCTGAAAGCTTGAAGTGCTTTTACACTGTCAGTTGCCTGTGGTGAAACAGTTATAAATTGTTTTTCTGTCCAGAATTCACAGAGTTCATAATGCAGACAATTGATTTTATCCATATACATATGTACCTTTAGCTTGTCCTGCCTTTCTTTGAGTGCAACACTGAATTTTTCTCTCTCACGGGAATCTGGCAATTTGGAAGCAGAAGCAGTTCTTTTCAAGCCAAGAGTTACCGTATGATCCTGTTGATCATTAAACGCTGAAGTAGAGGCATCTGAAGACCCTGATACTTGTGTTGTTCTCAAAAGACTTCCAAGTTTTTTCTCAGTCTCTGTGGACATTTTAATCTACAAGAAAAGAGTCTAAGTGTTTCAGCAGCCACCTCTAAACATAAACTTTGCAAACAAGTAGCATTTCTATTACCTCTTTTTGAGTGGATCCATGCCGTTCATCAAGATCTGCCCTATAATCCGGCAAGGGAACTTTGCTAACTACAAGAGCCTTCCCTTTATTGTACGCATGGCTTCCTTTCCAAAAAAGATAAACCAAATTCATGACATACTCGCATCAAGTACTTCCAGAACAAAAAATGCAAGGTTTATAAATTAGTTTGAGATGACATATGCTCAACAGCCAAATCATGTAAAACATAACTGAACCATCTGTTAACGCAACATTAACGATAAGGAGAGCATATCACAATACAGGATGGACTTAAACTGAAGTTTTAAGGAAGGTAGACTTACAAATAAAGACCCAACTGAGAAGCCATATCCGATAGTGTTTGCTGATCTCCCCGGCTAAAATTACGCTTTATTTGCATCTCTTGTTCTCCTTCTGTTTTCCATTGCTCAATCTTGTTCCACCATTCATTCTCATCAAAAACTTCCATCTGAAATGAACTCAGTCCTATGAGCCTTCTTAAAATTAACCCATTCAACACTCCTAAATAAAGATTATCATCTCCACTTACATCTAACTAGTTTCATAGACAATGCAAGGATATCTAAACCTAAGCTTGTGCTGGAACTAAATATCACAAAGAGACGATTAAACCCTATGTAGTAATCCAATGTAACGATGCTTAAGTTTCTCACGACTGCGTGAAGAAACTCCGAAATTCAACTCAATCTATTCAGCTTCTGATTTCAAACAAATAGGACTTGATCGTCCTATTCAAATTTCAAATATCGATATCTAACCATTCAGGAGTCTACCAAAGAAGCGAGGAGCTAAACGAGTAAAAGTTCGAAGAATGTGGCCATACCTCAACCTGTTGCTGGCGCAAACGCTCAGCTCTCCAAACAGGATCCCACCATCGCTGTTCCCCACGGCCACCGCTACCGCCGCCGCCGCGTCCACCACGACGACCTCCACCGCGACCGGAGGAGAAACCACCGCCTCGACGACCACCCTGAGAATTAGGACCGTAAGGAGGCATGGCAGCTATGTGGAAGAGAGGACAAAGCGGAAAGAGTTTGGAAGAAAATGGAAGAAGAAAGCGAAGTGTGGAGAAAGGAGAGAGGGACAGTTGCATTCCCAATCAATTATAAACTTTGAAGTGTTTTTTAGTTGCAATCGCACTGACAATTTTTTCTTTTGTCAAACTCGCACTGAAAAATTCTAAAGTGAGATTTTTGTCGCACACCTAACTGTGAGGTTTTGAATAAAAAATTCAACAGATTTGGCAAAGATTCAAGAGTTATGTGACATAAGTGAAGTAAAAAAGTTGGAGAGATGGAGAAAGAGAGATCCTAGATTTAGAAAGATGAGAGTATAAAGAAGAGTTTTCTTTCTCTTGATTTTGAACATAAACTTTACAACATATATATATATAGAACTTAACTAAGACTCCTATCTATAGCAAGCAGACAATCTAGATGAAAGTGTAAGACCTATAACTAGTAGTTTTTACAAATGGTAATTCATCTTTAGAAAAGCATGGGGAGCTCCTTGTGTAGCAAGGTAAGATCACACCTTGTTCAATCTTTTCTCTAACTTTGTGACAATCTACTTCGATGTGTTTAGTTCTTTCATGAAACACCAGATTTGATGCGATATGTATAGCGGCTTGATTGTCACAATGCATTATGATTGGTTCTTGTGATTCAACTCCGAGATCCTTAAGTAGGGCTTTTAACCATATTAATTCATCTGTGAGTTTCCTCATAGCTCTATATTCGGCTTCCGTACTTGAACACGAAACCATCTTTTGCTTCTTGCTTTTCCAAGTCACTAAATTGCCTCCGAGGAACGTGCAATACCTGGTGGTAGATTTTTGGTCTTGTTTATCTCTAGCCCAATCCGCATCACAATATCCTACAAGTGTTGTATCCTCGTTCCTTCCCATCCAAATGCCATAGTCGGATGTGTTTTAAGGTATCGGAGAATTCTATCAACCATATTCCAATGACGTTGTCTTGAAGCTTGCATATGTTGGCTTACTTGGTTAACCGCAAAGCATACGTTCGGTCTTGAAATGGTGAGATAGATAAATTTTCCAACCATTTACCAATATTCGTGTACTTCTTCGAAAAGTTCATCCTCATCTTGCTCCCCCTTGCACATTGCTTTGTAGGCATCTTCCAGAGGAGTGGAAGCCTTTCGTGTACCTATATCACACTCATTTAAGAGATCAAGTGTATATTTCTTTTGTAAAAGATAAAGGCCATCCGGAGATCTACACACCTCAATCCCAAGAAAATATTTCATCTCACCCAAGTCCTTAATATCGAAAACGGAATGTATATGAGATTTAGTACCTTTTATATCGGTGATGTTGTTTCCCGTGATGATATCATCCACATACACAAGGATGACAACAATACCATCCGTACCTTTTTGCGTGAAGAGTGTGTAATCGGTCTCAGACTTCTTGAAGCCATGATCACGCAAGGTATGACTCAATTTGTGGTACCAAGCTCGTGATGATTGCTTGAGTCCATAAATAGCCTTCCTTAAGCGCAAAACATTACCGGGGCAGACAATATGTTCCAAACCGGGAGGAGGATGAGCTTGGATTCATCCCAAGTGTGATTGTGAACCATTTCATCATGTTTGTTTTATACCGAATATCGCCATACTTTGTGTTTTTTGGCCTCTTCATAGGTAGTATGGACAAAGTCAGTTGCTAATTTGGTCAAAAAGACTTAGTGCTCGATGAGAAACTTTGCAAGGTTGCATATGATGTATTGTGGATGGCCTTCGGCTATGTTGTTAAAATAGACCCTTGAGTTGAGTCGAATGAATGGCTTATGGGTCCGGGTGCTTCGTCTAGGTCCAAGTAGAGGTGTGGCTTGGCCTTCAATGTAGTTGGGCACATAACCGGGACCGGACAGATTGGTATTTTGTTCATTGGAAAGACCCTCGGAACAATCACTGGGTGTCGTTGGAGTGTCGGGTGTGTCCTCCGTTTGGGTCACGTCATGCAGCTCGGATGGAGTCGTCGGGCCGGATGCGTCCTCCGTTCAGGGCACGTCATGTGTCTCGGACATAGTCTGTGGGCAGGGCGCATCCTTCCTGCGGGGCGCACCCTCCTTCTGGGTCATAGCCAGTGGGTCGGGCGCGTCCTACCTGCGGGGCGCACCCTCGCTGCACGGTCCAATTACGAGTTTGTCTAGAATTCTTTGGAGACACTTGGCTCTATCCATATCATTATTGGCTATGTCTTGTATGGCCAACCACTCTTGCTTCTCATAAAATCTTGTGCCTTCCATGAACCGTACATCCCTTGAAATCACAACCCTCCTTGTATCCGGTATATAACATTTATACGCTTTTTTGATTGATTGAGTAGCCTACAAACATTTCCTTGATGCTCTTAGCCTCTGGCTTGGTCCTTTGTTCCCCTGGTATAAAGAAAAAACACACACACCCAAAAACTCGTAAGTGGTCAATATACAGTTTGGATTTTGTGAGTACCTCAAATGGCGTTTTGTCATTGAGCACTTTTGTTGGTGTGTGATTGATAAGATAGCATGCAAAGGTTACTGCATCACTCTAAAACCTCTTGGGTCATTGTTGTAGAACATCATAGACCTACCCACTTTCATGAGATGTCTATTTTTCCTTTCGGCTACACCATTTTGTTGTGGTGTGTAAGGACATGTGGTTTGATGAACGATTCCTTGCTTGGCAAGATAAGTTTTAAACTCATGGCTAATGTATTCCCCTCCATTATCACTCCTTAGGATTTTCACCTTAGCATTATATTGATTAAACATATAAGTTTGAAAATTAGTAAAGGCTTCAAAAACTTTGTCTTTACTCGACATTAGAGTTACCCAAGTATATTTGGATTTTTCATTAATAAATGTAACAAAATATTTTTGATTGTCTCTAGACACACAATGTGAAGACTATACATCCGAGTGAATTAAATCAAAGAAATTTTCATAAAATGTTGTGGACTTTGGAAACACCGATCAACAATGTTTCCCAAGTATACATGTTTCACACGAATCAGTTTTAAACACAATCTTAGGAAGTAAAATATTTAATACATGAGTGTGTGGATGACCTAATCTAGCATGCCACAACTCATCACTACTTAAACTACTCGGTGTTACCGAACTAGATAAACACGAATTTAAAGATAAATTTGGATTATTCTCGGCTTTATTTAGCAAGTATAATTCATCTTTGATAACTCCATTTCCAAGTATCCTTCCACTCTTAATATCCTGAAACTGAACCGAGTTAGAATCGAAAATAGCTTTACAATTTAAATCACAAATGATTTTATGCACACTAAGCAAATTCGATTTAAAATTTGGCATATAAAATGCCTTAGATTCCTTATCAAATATTTTGAGTTCACATATGCCTCTAATAGGTACCCTTTTTCCATTAGCAATATTCACACAACCTAGAGTAGGTCTCACATTTTTAAGTAAATTAACATTACTAATCATATGATGAGTTGCACCTGAATCGATTACCAATGGTTTTGAAATTTTGGACACAAAGAAAGAGTTACCAGATTCCTTGAGTAGGTTAATGGATTTTATGAGCTCTTCAAGGTCTGACCGCTTCACAAATTCCTCATGAACAGCCACCCTCGTTGAGCATTGGCTTGTCTCTTCATTTGCCATATTTGATTTAGCTCTTTCTCCTCTGTTTGGTTTTAGATGTGGATAGAGGGTCCAGCAGCGGTCCTTGGTGTGTCTCTTACGTTTACAATGGTCACACACGAATGTCTTCCTCTCATCCTGCCGGTAAGACGCCTTATTAGACCCTTGTTCTCTTTGAACTTGGCCACAAGTTTCATCCAAGGTTGGGAGCTTTTCTTGCCTTAATAGATGACTAATCAAGTCACCATAGACTGGATTCAATTTCATTAACATCCCAAACACCTTATCTTGCTCAAGTATTTCATGTAGAATCAAATGATCCACCGTAAATGGTCTAAGCATCTCAAGCTCGGCCCAAAGAGATCTATACTTTCCAAACCATGCAGTAAACTCCATACCATATTGCTTGAGGTTGTTAATAGCCTTCTTAACCTCATAGACACGACTGATGTTCGAGAGATTTTCATAGACCTTTTTTAAAGAGTCTCATAATTCTTTCGCATTCTCACAATGAGAATAGGCCTCGTGGATGGTTGGATCAAGCGAGCTATGGATAATTACTAAAGCAACTTGGTCCTCTTGATACCATTTTGTTTCATCTTCAATACCTGTGACTTCAGCCCTTACTTCACCCTCATTTTCTTTTGCCTTCAAACTAATCGAAACCGCCTTCTTTGGAGCTCCTTCAATGTGAGCCCAAAGTCCTCGGCTTTTCAACACACAAGTGATGGTTCTTGACCACAAGAGGTAGTTAACACCCTTGAGAACCACATTAGCTCCTAAAACTTCAAGTGCTCCATGATTTTTCAACGACTCACCCTTTTATCCAATGGTCAGAAAAAGCTTCAAGAACACAACAATGGAGGATTCGAAAAAATCCAAGATCCTAAACAAAGAAAGAAGAAAATCTTGGCCTATAGTGAACCAAGCTCTGATAACATGTGAGATTTTGAGTAAAAGATTTAAGAGATTTGACAAAGATTCAAGAGTTTTGTGACATAAGTGAAGTGAAGAAGTTTGAGAGATGGAGAAAGAGAGATCCGAGATTTAGAGAGACGAAAGTATGAAGAAGAGATTTCTTTCTCTTGATTTTGAACATAAGCTTTACAACATATATATAGAACTTAACTAAGACTCCTATGTCTAGCAAATAGACAATCTAGAAGAAAGTGTAAGACCTATAACTAGTAGTTTTTACAAATGGTAATTCATCTTTAGGAAAGCATGGGAAGCTCCTTTCCTTTTTTGCTCCCAACTGTTCTATACACATGTCTCAAGGGAGAGATGTGACTTTGCTTCCTCCAAGACTTAAAGCTTCCAACGATCACATTGAGAGGAGAGGCTTCAAGTTGGTTCAATCATTAAACCTTGCTTTTTACTCAAGTCTTCGATTTAATAATATCTAGTTTGAAGTTTAAACCCAAACAAAAGACTATCTATTATCAAAACCGAACTCATTTGTCCGACTCGAACCGAATCGAGTTTTGGACAAATTGGTTCGGGTATGTAGATTGAAATCAGGTAATTCGGATAATGTTTGGGCAAGATTTCGGTTATCCGTTCGAGTTGGTTTGGTTGGAGTAGCCGAAGGGTAACCGATAACCGAAATTTCAAAGCCTTAAATTATACGCTTAGTAACAATTTATCCGCCTCTTCCTCTCTGTTCTCTGTAATCGTGATTCTTCTTCTTCTTTAAACCACGATTCCGCCTCCAATGGTTCTTCTTCCTCTTCAATGATTCCGCCTCTTATTCTCTGCAAACCACGATTCTTCTTTTTCATTCTCAATCTTCTCTACTTCTTCAGTTCTTCTTCACTTCTTCATTTCTTCTTCTTCTTACACTTAGCTTCTTCAGTTCATCTTCATCACTCAATTTTCTTCACTCCAAATTGGCAAATCCAAACTGTAAGTTTTTCTAAATTATTACCATTTGAATATATATTTGTTAGAATTAGAAGTTTAAATACACTTGATTCGTGGATTGAATTGTTTTTCTTTAATATATTCTGATAATCACTTATTATAGGGATCAATTTATATCAATAAAATAGCACCAAGAAACTTACGAGGAGCAGCTTCATCGGATACTTGAAATTAAGAGAAATAAATACTTGAAAACTGTTATTATTATTATGGTATTGTTTCTACATTACAAGGAACCGTGGTTCATTGATAGGATTAGAAGAAGTTTAGATACACTTGATTCATCGGTTGAATTGGAACCATATGTATTTGTCATTTGGTAATTGAAATTGATACAAGTTTAAAACCATTGGGATTTTGGTAGAGTTAGAACAATCTGAATACTAAGCTTCTTGTCATTTTAACTTTTGAGTGAGTCTATTAAGTTGTCTCAACCCAGAGAATTTCAGAGCTTCTCTGTGGATTCATCTTTTTGTTTGTGGCATCTCTCTATATCAAATATTAAAAAAAATTCTGTTTTTCTGTTCATTTGCTTTGAATCTTACACTATAATTGCTGTCAAATTACCTCGCAAGAAGAAGGTTAGTTTCAAATTAGATCCTTCCTCAGTTTCTATCAATGCATTCAAATGTGTGGTCCAATAACGTACTATGTTGTTTTTGATATGGTCCAATTACTAGTTCTAGATGTCGAACTCTTTTATAAGTGAGTTAAATCAATTAAGATATTAGATCTAGTTATTTTAATCATTACATAATATTAAAGTTATCATTTGAGCTAATTCTATTTTAGCCTGTTTCTTTGGATTGATATTTGTCTGTTTATTTTCTGTTTGTATATGTCATTGAACTGATTTGCCATTAATCTTTTATTTTTATGCTATGAATTTTTGAAGTTAGAAACATGTTTGGAATCTTAATTGTTGTTTGGCTTATTTTAGTTAATTTTTGGTTCACAAAACAGGTGAAATCAGATTAAGCAAAAAAAAGAAGGTTAAATCGGGTTGGTTTAGAATAAATCTTTCTTACCCAAACTACCGGATATCTAAATAGATCCAATTGAAAATACAATTCGTTTATTTTCGGACCAGTTTTAAAAACCACTAAATACACGTAATCCAAATTACCCGTTTGGAACCGACATGTACTAACCAAAATCTCAGGAATAGTATTAGCTATCTCTAAGCCAAAGATATGTACTTGTCTAAGATATCTTTACGCTTGCTTCTGTCTTAACATTGTCACTTGTTCCAATTTTCCAGAGATCTGTTCTTTTGCTAGACTATTATGTCAATACTGATTGCAAACTAGTAATGGTGATGTATTTATGACGTGACTGTTGGAACTTCAAAATTAAATTAAATGAGAAGTAGATGATCAAAAGTGTGTAATTTGGAAAGATTTGCTAATCTAACTTAGTGTTAGAGACAGAAAAATCTTAATTTCTAAGTATATTATACTTTCTTTACACATTCCTAAATAAAATACTCTCTAACTTTTGAATTTAACAAATATTATATATACTTGTTAAACTTTTCTCTCTAATATTTATTAAATTCAAAAGTTATGCAAATAGAAAAGTTTAAATAAAAACAATAGAAGAGAATAGTATTCCTTTAAATTTGGGGAAATACAGTTTAAAAACTTATTTTTCTTTCAAAATAGTGTACCATTGGAGATGATTTTTTCATTTTTTCTCCTCATTTTAATATTTTTCTTCAAAATGAGGGATCATTGAAGATGGTTTAGGCGAGAAATATTTTTTTGGGCTCAAAATTTTTGTTCAGTCTATACTTTCTTCAAATCCATGTGACCAAAGACATAAACGAAAATTTTAACAATGGCGGTTTCGTTTGTCTCATGCTCTGATTGAAGGAGAAAAATGAAACAGTGAACTAACGGTGGTGAGAAGATTTCTCATTTACTCCAGCATTTAATCATATAACAAGGTTGTCTAATATGGTTCGAACTTATATGCATGATTCCTGAACGAGATTAAGTTGAATGATTATATTAGATTGATAATGTACAATAATTATACAAGAGATTTATGTATTAATCATTTACAATTATATCATTTCTATATACTCCCAACACTCTCCCTCTAGATGATGGAACATGAGTAACATCAATCTTACTTGATAATTCTTGAAAATGTGGCTTAGGAAGGAGCTTTGTCAAGGCATCGGCGAGTTGAGCATGAGTATAAATGTGAGTGACTTGGACTGCCTTGGATTGTATCTTGTTTCGAAAAAATGATAATCTAGGGCGATATGTTTCATTTTAGATTGAAAAACCAGATTTGCACACAGATACATTGCACCTAGATTATCACAATAAATCATCGGCGGGAGTGGCAAAGTAATCTTCAGTTCGGTGAGTAATGAGCACAGCTAAGTGACCTCTAAAGTTGTTGCAGCGATCGCATGGTATTCGACTTCAGTCGACGATCTAGCAACACCGGATTTTTTCTTTGACGACCAAGAAACTGGATTTGAGCCAAAAATAAACAATATATGTTTTGTTGAGATGTAATCATTGGAATCACATGCCAAATCGGCATCAGAAAAAGCATGAAGCAAAGGAGATGAATTGAAGCTGGAGTGCCAACTAGGTAATGTGGCACACGTTTCACAACCTGCCAGTGAAGATATATGGGACAACGCATGAATTGGGACAGTTTGTTCACAACAAAGCATATATCCGGCCGAGTAAATGACAAGTATTGTAAGCTACCAATGACAGTATGGTACTCGCGTGCATCTGATAAACGTGTACCAAATGTGAGACAGCTTAGGCTGAATAATCAGAGGAGTGGCCACAAGCTTGACATCTTCCATGTTGATTTTATGAAGATTTATGATACTTATGCTGCATAAGGTGCATACCCTAAGACGTGTGTGTGACTTCAACTCCAAGGAAATAGCTTAAGTCACCCATGTCTTTAAGTGCAAAAATGACCCGCAAGTGTATTAAGTAGAGTTCGAACCAGCTGTGGTGTACTACCGGTGACTATGATCTCATATACGTACACTAGAATGTAAGCAATATGTGATTTGTGAGCATAAGCAAAGATTGTGTTGTCCGCAAGTGAGTTTTGAAAGCCAATTCGAACTAGGAACGACTTCAACTCCTCATACCACGCATGTCATACCTGCTTCAACCCATATAATGCTTTGTGAAAGCGATAAACATAATTTGGGTGCTCTTTATTAACAAACCAGGTGGTTGAGACATATACCTCATCAGTTAAACGACCCTGGAGAAAAGCGTTATTAATGTCTAATTGTTTGATGTCCCAATTTCTGCCAACTACAACTTCAAGAACTAAACAAATGGTGGAAATCTTCACAACAGGACTAAAAGTCTCAGAGTAATCATTGTTGTATTGTTGGTTGTCGCCCCTTGCAACAAGCCCCGCTTTATATCTATCAATCTTTCCATTTGGTTTATACTTTTGAGTATAAATTCATTTTGTAGGAATCACATTTTGATTAGATGTGAGAGGAACCAAATTAAAAGTATGATTGCGAATGACAGTTGAGTATTCTGAAATCATAGCACTACACCACTCTTTTCCTTTCAAGGCTTGGCGGAGAGATTTTGGTTTTTTTACATTGTTTCATCGAAATTGCAGAGAGATTGAAACAGAGCTTGGGTTTGGTGATGCGATTCTTCGCTCTTATATGCATTGGATGTGCGTTTTGTACCGGAGATGGAGATTTAGTGTATGTTGGTGTTGAAGAGCTTGGTGCAGCCGATGAAGACGGTGATTCCTCACCGTGATGGATCTATGTATATTTATCACGAGTTAACCCAAAATTAGACATGGATGACCCATTTTGGGAATCATTTGATGAACCAAAAGCTTTAACAGATGGAGAGTCTTTACGAGCTCGGCCAAGATTAGATATTGATTGCCCAATTTGAGAACATTTTTTGAGCGAATTTTAGTTAACCCAAAATCGATTGAGTTGGCGTAGGAGTTGTCTAGGTCAATGAATTTTTTTACAACGAGTCAGATGAAGGATCGGAGACCAAATGCAGCTGGTACTACGACGACAATGGTGAGACGACTTATATATGCTTTTATAGTTGTACATGTGTAGCAGATGGCGAGGGTGATGATGTTCTGGATTTGTTAGGTTTTGGAAGGACGATGGTATGGTGATAGCAAAAGGGAAGCATGATTCAACGAACTCTACATGGTGGGAAATGTAGATGTGATATGTAGTGCGATCAAGATAGTGGTAAGCACTCTGATTTTGTGCATACCTGAGAAAGACAGAGGGCATTGAGCGAGCGACAAGCTTATTTCGAGCATAGGGTATGAGCCATAGAAAGCAGAGAGAGCCAAAAAAATTGAGCTTGAGGTAGTTGGGATTTGATTGAACAGCTTCATGTATGGAGATGTATTATTAATGACTTGCGTTGGCAATCTATTGATCAGATAAACAGCAATCTGAAAAGCATATTTTCCATAATATGCAGGTGTTTCCATTCTAATATGCCATTTTGTTCTCGGGTATGTGATGGTGTTGTCAAGTGAGAGATGCCATGAGAGGTGAGAAAGCTTCTTAAGGCGAAGAACTTGCTCCTATTTTCAAAATACAGAGTTTGTATTTTTGTTTTAAACCGGTTCTCAACAAGTAACTTGAATGTTGCGAAGATGTCTTTGACATGGGATTTTCCTTTTAGAGGGTATAACCATGCGTAACGGGTAAAGTGGTCGAAAAAAATGACATAGGATTTATTGTTGTCAATGGAGATGTGAGGTGAAGTCCACACATCATTATATATGAGTTCGAGTGGTTTTGATGAGGTGAGAGTATTTAAGGAAAAAGGATTTTATGGGTTTTATTAATGAAACAATCATTACATTGGAAAGGTTTATTCAAATAATGTGGAACGAGTAAAGAAAAATGAGAAACAAGAGTGTTTAAAATCGTTAACGAGAGATTACCTAAACGAGAATGCCAAGAATGAAGTGTAGTCTTTGGAGATGGTGAAGCATAGAGATCTGTGAGGTAGGGGATTGCTTAGGCAAGACATACAACTTTTCTTCAACCTTGTTGAGGAGTAACAGGGCACCCAAGCTGAGATTCTTCACCTAAAAAGAATTGGGAAATAATTCAATTGACACATCATTAGCATTGCAAAGAAGGTATATAGAACTCAGATTTTTTATGAATGTTAGGAACATATAAGATATCACAAAGTTGTGAACGACGCTTTAAAGTAGAGAGTGTATATGAACTAGTCTGTGAAATAGGCATGGTAGTCCAGTCAGCAATTTGAACTTCTTCTCGACCATTATATGGTTGGTGAATGGATAGATTATGTAGATCATAAGTCAAGTGGTGAGTGGCTCCACTATCGACAATTCAACTATTCAGATTGTATGGTGTAGCAGCAACAAGATTTTCCCTTGGTTGCCACGGTGAGGGTTGATGAGATGTTGTTGTGTGAACTGTTGGAGCTAATTGCATTTGTGTGCGCTATGTCTGAAGACACCACATATCTGACATTTCTCTTGATAACCATGTTGATTCTTTTGATCATATCTGACAGGATTTGCATTTTGTTGTTGCCAATTTGTGTTGGACCCATTTCCGTTGTAGGAGGAGTGAGGTTGATTGCGTGGAGCATATGTGTCCCGAGATGAGGCCATATTCGCCGTAATAGGTAAAGACGACATAGAAGCAAACATCGATTGTGTATCTTGAACTTTCAACTCGTGATTAATGAGCTTCTCATGAAGCTTAGTTAATATGGGAGGTCGATCTCTTCCTTCAACTTGATCAATGATTGTCGTATACTCATCAGGTAGCCCATCTAATATGAATTCGATTTGATCTTCAAGGTCAAGAGGTTTCCCTAATAATTTCAGTTGATCAAACCGAGTGTGAAATCCTTGTAGATATTCATCGATTGATCGAGTCCCTTTGGTCCATTGCTTGATTTGTTGCCTAAGTTGTTTAAGGTGACCACGTGATGGTAGAGCATATGTGGCGGAGAGTGTAGTCCAAATCTCAGCAGAAGTGGTGGTGGTGGCTAAACGGCTAAAGAGAGTTGGAAATAGCACCAAGCGAGGCACTGAGATCAGTTGATCTTGCCTTTTCCAGGGACTTTATGCAGGATTTAAAGTGAGAGCATCACCCATAGCAGAAGTGATGGTAGAATATGGAGCAGTCGTTGATTCAATAAGATGACTCGCCAGAGCATAGCCATCTAATAGAGTTTGGATTTTGTCTACTCCATATCAAGAAATTTGAGGATGTCAACTTTGTGACACTCGTCATGTTTACATTCACCAGTTTGTTTGTAGTCGAGACATGAATGGTCTAGTTTAAGATTGAGGGTGCATGAGACTTAGTAGGCATGATTTGAAAAATGAAAAAGAGGCGGCTAAGAGATTAGAGTATGACTCAATGGCTCTGATACCATGAATGAGATTAAGTTGAATGATTCTATTAGATTGATGATGTAAAATATTTATACAAGAGATTTAGGTATTAATCATTTACAATTATATCATTTCTATATATTTTCTATAAATAAATCGTTTACGATTTCCTCTAGCTTTCTCTTTTTCTTGCAAAAATAAGTCAGTTTTTTGGTTTTGTGAATAGGATATTAGAGTTGAGTTAGTAGATTTCACGTTTGGGTGTAGCAATTATGGTCTTGTAGTTGTATCTTGGGTTGCATCAAAGTCTCAATTACATTGTCTCCCGTAGAATATTTATTGGATTAGAAAAAAGTGGATCTCAATAGAAACATGTCAAAATATGAAGAAGTTTGTGGTTTTGGAATGATTTACAAAAGCAATGAAGGTATGTATTTATAGGGGAAAGAACTATATCACTCCACTGAATACTATTAAGGTTGCAGGTAGCCTTTGTTCTAGTGGAATGTGGTAAATCTGCTAAATGCAAACGCATTTGTACATCCAGGGATCTAGACTCGCTATCTATATTATATAAGAACTTTACTTGGTTAATTGACCGATCAGTTGTAATCTAAGACAAAAAAAAAACTATTTAGTTATAAATTAATCAAATTGTTGATTAAAAAAGATACCATTGAAAAAGAGTTAGAAAACAAAGAATGAAATCGTGGTACAGGAAGCAAACAATCGGCAATACAGTTTTTCTTCCTTTTGTTTTGGCAATAAATACAAATTAGTTGAATAGGTCCGAAATTTGACAAATAAAATGATAAGGTTACTAATAAATATTGTGTATTATATACAATGCTTAAAAATCAGTGGATGCATGCGTCCATTCTTCACCAAATGGATCAGCCCCTGGAGGTATACGTAAAAGTGTGATATACATTTTGTCTCAATTCGTACCTACATGTATTCAAATATACATATCCATCTGTCTATATATATATGTATATTCTCAAAGTTATTTATTAAAATAAACATCATGCAAGCATGCAATGACGCATTTAGTATTATTCATTGCAACGACTGTCCAACTGATTGTTTTACATTATCAAAAGATTCCTTAACTTGGCCATTAGTACAAGAAAGAAGATAATCTGTATAGTGAATTTCCATGTTTAATTGGTTAAACTTTGATACTAAAGTTTGAAGTTCATGGAGATATTCAAAGTTTTGAATTGTGAGAATCTTATATTAAAATAAAATAAAACTGCCACTTATAAAATAAGATAAGTTTTGGATTGTTGGTCATTTCCACTTGATTAGGGACATTATGTTTCTGTTATTTTTTCAGAAGAGTGCCGTAAAACTCTATGTGATACTCTGTAGAAAACAAAGCAAAATCTCCACTGATCGGATTTGGTGGTTCTTTAAAAATTGGAATCTCTCGATAAAAAGAAGAAAAAAAAAAACTAAAGAAGAAAATTAATATGCGTAGCGACGCAGACGTTGACTTCTAAAGCAATATGAGGAAAAGGTTTGTCATCTTTGATCTTAATTACTCACTGACCCCTCAAATCTCCACACTTTACTTGTCAACCTCGTAAAGGTTTCAGCTTTTTAATTACACCGTGTGAGTTCATATATTAGTTGATGTAATAATATTGATTATGTCATTAATCCTATTTCAACACAACTCTGCTATTAGCCTATTATTACAGCCGACTTTTAATTAAAAGCATCTGATTGATAATCAAATTCTCTAAATTCTTATGTAATTTCCTAGAAACAAATTTTAATAACAAATTCGGTTGAATAGATATTTAATCACTATATTATACATTTTGATAAAATTTGAATTATAATGCGATTGAAATCTAGAAGCAGTCTGAATCAAAAATAAATCATACAGAAAAAAACAAGGAATCATGGGTCAATACTATAATCAAAATTTAATGAAAATTAATATTTTTTATAACCACAAGTCACACAATTCTCGCATTGTCAAGCTTCCTTATCTTCATTCACATGCATTACCTCTCCTCTCTCTAACCGTTGACTTTTGATAACCCCAAGATTCTCCATTTTACATTTGTCTTATATCTAATCGCTGACCAAACCTCTCCCATTATCTCTCTTCTTCTTCTTCCTCTCCCAAATTGAAAAAGAAAACATCACACCAGAACCACAACCACCATGAACGCCTTTCCACCGCCGCCACCGCCGGAGATACCAGACTACAAGGGCCTCCTCGGCACAGACGATATCGGAGGATTCCGATACGGGATCGGAGTCTCCATCGGAGTACTCCTCCTCATCACAACCATAACCCTCACCTCTTACTATTGCACTCGTAACCAACTCTCTTCACCTTCACGAACCAATCACGACTCAACACGTGTTCATCACCATCACCACCATGTCATCATAGACGTCGTTCACGGTCTAGACGAAGACACAATTCAAAGCTATCCAAAGATCCTTTACTCAGAAGTCAAAGACTCAACAACATCGTCTTGTTGTTCAATCTGTTTAGGAGATTACAAAGGGAATCATCTGCTACGGCAACTTCCAGATTGCAACCATTTTTTTCACCGTAAATGTATTGACACGTGGCTTAGGCTTAATCCTACCTGTCCTGTTTGCCGGACTTCGCCGCTTCCGACTCCTTTCTCCACTCCTCTCGCCGAAGTTGTCCCTTTAGCTTCCTCCGTCGCAAACACTAGAATGCCCTACTTTTAATTTACACAAAAACTCTTCTTATTCGATTTTTCTTTACTTTCTTTACATTTTTTTATTTTTGGACTGTGTATAGATTCGTAAGTGTAATGAAAATTTAGGGTAAATTTCACATATTTGTTTTCATCAATGTGAAAAAACGTTTTTTGTTTTGTCAACTTTACTCATATTCGAAGAGACAGTAATTAGTGTAAAGGTACATTAACAAACATCCAATCTCTGTTTAGCCTTCAGACATTATGTGCCAAAAATTATGTTTCACGATTCAAATATCGAGGAATCAAATCAACGAAGCAAACACTGGAGAGGCTCTGAAATCTTGAGAAGTCACCAAGTTAGGAAGTTAGGGTAGGAAGATGATATAAAACTGTATTTTTATAACAAGATGATTAAAATAGTTTTGAATATATAAAGGTCCAGATGGACTTGAAATATGTTTATTTGGCTTGTATTGACTTCTTGGTTTGACAGATCATTTAGATATGTGAGATGTAAGGAAAACAAAGTCGTAAAACAAGTTGGTAATGAGCTCGAATTAATTGGGCATTTAATCATAATACTGACAGATCAATCTCTTTTGTCCGGTACATACAAACACAACTAAGAATAAATTACATAAGATCAAACAAAAGCGGATGTTTAAAAATGTATTTGTCATATTTGGTGATTTATGATATGCCAACAACTTTTGTAACGATGATTGCTGTGACATATTTAGATACTTTCCAAGTTCTATATATTTTGTTTGTTATCTCCAAATGTATGAATTTTCTGTTGATATGTTACTATGCCTGACCCTTTCCTGTAGGCTACATGGGCTTTAGGCCCAAATAGTAAAGAAACAAAAAGTACGTTAAATATCATTCGCCTTCACTTACTCAAAATTTGGGTTTGGGCTTGTGACTGTGTTTGGTTAGATTTATCATTTAAGTTCCGGTTTCGGTTTAGCCCACTGTATCGTCTGCTTCGGTAAGTCGGTTACAAGAACAAGAAAAGGCGTTACTATAAAAACATATCGGAGGCTGAGTTTTTTTACCTTGACGAAGAATCCACACACACACATAAAATCTGCGTAGAAATGGGTTGGGTCTGGATTGATGATTCATCTGTCCCCGCCACAAATTATTATCGCACCGATCAACCGCTCCGAGATTCCGTCGCCGACGACAATTGCTCCACCTCCAAGGTGAGGAGATCGCAGTGCAAAACGGAAGAGGTCGAGCCTGGAAAGTTCGTTAGGAAGTGCGACACATTCGAGGAGGTCGTTCGCCATTGTCTTGGCAGGTGAGTGTTTTGATATTTCTCGGTTAGCTTTTGAATCAAATGTGGAATTGAAACCTCAAGGGTTTACATTCATGAAAGAAAAATGGTGTTTTGAGATGTAGAAATTGATGATTGGTCTAAGTAATCAACCGTATGTAGAGACGTACAAGCTTTATTGTGTTGGTTCTTTTGGGCTCTCTCTGTTAAATTGAAGTTTCTTTTGTTATGTAAAAGCTATACCCAATACTTCAAGATTAAGCCCTATCGAGTGGTGATGTTGTTGAGAGATATAGTTGCTTCTGGTTATACAGTGGAGTGGTGATGTTGCTTAGTTATGGCTTACCCTCTTGTGGTTTGATGTTGTTTCTTCTTATGTGAAAGGACCTTCTTATCACTGAAAGATTATGGTACAACAGTTTCATTGTTAAAGCAGCTTGTAGTTCAGTTATAGATAAACCTTAAAATTGCCATGATTTCTGTAGAATTATTCTGATACCGTCGTCTTTGTGATTTTGAAACTTGCATGTTTTCTGGGTAAGTAAATGGAATGATTTACTGGTTAGTCTTTTTGTCTTAAGAAATCTATGTGGTAGTTTCTGTACATGTCAAACCAGCTTCTTGTTTATGTAAGTCGCTTTCTGCCTGAGATTTGAGATACTCCATGTTAGTTGTGAATTGGTGTTTTCCTCTGTGGAACAAATCATCGCGTTCCTACCATTAGATCTCTAGTTTACTTTCTCTTTCCGTGTGTCTGACTTTGTGATTATGCTATTCAGTGTTTCAAGCCTTGTTTGTACCTTTCACTCCCTTATGAATATTATCAATAATTAATCAATCTCCCTTGGGTTCTGTATCTGGTGTAGGCCCTCAGAAGTTGTTGAATCATTCAAAGAGCACACAGAAGAAGACATCACCAACCAGATGATAGGAAAATCTCCACCTCCGAATCAGTTTGAGGAAAATCATCCGTTGAACTTACCAGGGCTTCGTAGCGATCTAGACGCCATCGAACGTCATTTCTTAGGCGAAATGCGGAACTTCTTTATTGCAACGGAAGAGATGACAAACAGATTTTTTGATATCATGGGAGACCAAAACCCAAGTACCAGGAGAGGGATACCCATGGAAGACCATCCGAAGAAGGTAGAAGACTACCGCAATGACCAAAACTCCATCAGAAAGTCGGGAGAGATTGATCTCTCGGAATTAGCCAAGGACGTTTGAGAAAAGTCGTCTGCTTTTTCTTCTTCTATAGCATAAACAATCTTAAAATGTAATATGACTTTCGATGAAGCGTGGGGATTGTTGGTCTCATGTTAGCGGCTTGCACGTTTGGCCGAGTGGGTACTAATCTAATATACATCAATACACTATATTACCAATTAAATACATATTTCTTGTCACTTTGTCTGAAAAGTTATCTTACATTTTATATGTCTTTAACTATATAATTCATACTTTGCATTATATGGGAATACAATAAGGATGGTCAAAGTATGAGTCATGGAGTAGAATTAAAGATTTGAAATCTAACCTTACGTTTTCTGAAAGATTGGTTACCATTTCGTGGCGTAGAGTAATTTGGAAAAAGAAGACAAGAAGGATTTTTTAACAAATTTCAGAATCTGAAGGGACCGAACTCTAATCGATGTATGCACACAGACACTAACTAATGTAATAACACAGTAAATTAATTGAGAAAATCCAAAAACCCTAATAAATCCCCCCCCCCCCACCTCCCCTAACAAAAATTCAGTTACGACGTGAGACCCAATCATCTTCCTCAAATCTCATTTTCTTCTTTGTCTCGTTCTTCGGTTTTGTGAATTGTGTGTGTTTTTAATGAGATGAGATATTTCGTATATATTTTGATAATTGTCGATTAATTATCCAGCCGAGGTCGAGATCTTTCTCCGTTAGATCACATTGAAGAATTTGGGAGAATTTTCTCTGGTTTTGTTCATGAAAGTGGTCGTGGCGTTAGATAGGAGAGATTTTTGTCTCTATGAGGTCAAATTAAGGGTTTTTTCTCTTGCGTGAAAAGGAAGAAAAAGGGACTTTCTTCGAGATCTTTTTGCATTTCTCTAGCTCATCTATATATATATATATATATATATATATATATATGTGTTTACCTGTAGATAATTGTATAGAATTAAGTTGATCAGGGATTTAGATTGTAGAAAATGGGGAATGTATGTATTCATATGATTCACAATTGTGTGGATTCGAAATCGAATTCATGGGTTCGTCCCACAGATCTCATTATGGATAATCCCTTGAAGCCACAGCTCCAAGACAAGCCTCCTCAGCCAATGCAAATGCAAAAGGATGATAAACCCAAGCTTAATGACACTCATGGAGACCTCAAATTACTCGAGGAGAAGGCAAAAGCTGTCCAGAAGCAAACAAGTGTTTCAAACTCAGATCATCAGTCTCAGGAACAAGAAAGAAAGAGGAGTGAAACTGTAAGGAAGAGCAGTGAATTAGAAGAGCATAAGAAGCGAGCTGCTGGGTTTGCTTATGCTAACAGCAAGAGAAAGGCTCACAACGTGAGGAGACTGATGAGTGCAGGACTTCAGGCAGAGTCAGTGTTGAAGACCAAGACAGGGCATTTGAAGGAATATTATAACTTGGGGATTAAGTTAGGTCACGGGCAGTTTGGGACGACGTTTGTGTGCGTGGAGAAAGAAACAGGGGTGGAATACGCGTGCAAGTCAATCCCGAAGAGGAAGCTAGAGAATAAAGAAGACGTGGAAGATGTGAGAAGAGAGATTGAGATAATGAAACATCTCTTGGGGCAGCCTAATGTCATCTCCATCAAAGGAGCTTATGAGGACTCAGTGGCTGTTCACATGGTGATGGAGCTGTGCAGAGGAGGTGAGCTGTTTGATAGGATAGTGGAGAGAGGGCATTACTCTGAGAGAAAAGCTGCTCGTTTGGCTAAAGTCATTGTTGGCGTGGTCCAGACTTGCCATTCTTTAGGTGTGATGCACAGAGATCTTAAACCTGAGAACTTCCTCTTTGTCAATGAAGACGAGGATTCGCCTCTTAAGGCTATTGATTTCGGGTTATCTATGTTTCTTAAGCCTGGTATGTTTCCGGATAAAACAGAGATTTGTGTTTCCTCTCATATAGATTAGATGTTAAACTGAGATATGTTTATTGATTGTTATTTAAAAGGAGAAAACTTTACGGATGTGGTTGGAAGTCCATACTATATTGCGCCAGAAATTCTGAACAAGAACTACGGTCCAGAAGCAGACATTTGGAGCGCTGGTGTGATGATATACGTGCTACTCTCTGGTTCAGCTCCGTTTTGGGGAGGTTAGATTGTCATATTGATCACAAAGTATATGTGGTGTTATTGGAGGTTGTTCTCATGAAATTTGTATTGCTTCAAACAGAAACAGAAGAAGAAATCTTCAATGAGGTTCTGGAAGGTGAGCTTGATTTATCATCAGAACCTTGGCCACAAGTCTCTGAAAGTGCAAAAGATTTGATTAGAAAGATGCTCCAAAGAAACCCCAAACAAAGACTCACTGCTCAACAAGTCTTATGTAAGTCACCAACATTAATCATGAAACTCGTTCCCATAGTTAATTAAGCAGTTTTAACTTAGTCTTGTGCTGTTTATTTTTTCAGGCCATCCATGGATAAGAGATGAAGGAAATGCACCAGATACACTGCTTGACACAACTGTGTTGAGTCGCTTAAAGAAGTTTTCAGCAACAGACAAGCTCAAGAAGATGGCGTTAAGGGTATCACACATAATCGAAAGCTTTTGATTTCCTCCACATATGGTTTTGATGAGAGGATCTCTGATTAGAGTTTCACTTGCAGGTGATGGCAGAAAGGCTTTCAGAAGAAGAGATTCACCGGTTTAGAGAAACCTTGAAGAATATAGACAATGAGAAGAGTGGGCGAGTTACTTTTAAGGAACTCAAAAACGTTCTTGAAGGATTCAAAACTAATCTGGACAACTCTGACATCAGTAGTCTTATACAAATGCCAGTAAGCATACACTAGTACTATCTCAATATAATATGGATTTAGTGATCAAAATATAAGTATGATTCATAGTTTTTCTTACATATTGGAATCTCTACTAGACGGATGTGCATTTGGAAGACACAGTGAACTATGAGGAATTTATAGAAGCGATTGTAAGACTGAGACAAATACAAGACGATGAAGCTAAGGATCGTTTAACAAAAGTATAATGAAGTTGGCGTGAATGATATGGTTGTCTAAAGAATTGTAATGGCCTAATGGGTATTCAAAACTGATGATGACGAATGTAAGTCAAATGTGTATTGCATCTACTCTTTTTCTTTGTTATAAATGTCTCCCAAGGACAAGATCTACACTGTATTCTAATCTATAATCTTTTTGTGTTTACACTTTAGACTGTAGGAAACTAGAAAAGAGCTGCAACAACAATGAAATAGAAAAGGCAGACCAAAAGAGAAGAGGGACACAAAAATCAAATGTGTAGGTTCTTTGTTAAATGTCTTTTTATAAAAGTTAAGAGCAACAAAAATGAAAGCTGTGTTGTTGTAAATAGATGTTGTAGTGCAAAGGATAAGGAGACACAATCAAACTCAGGTGATGTTGATGCTTTGAATGCTTTTAAGACTCTTGCCTTTATGCCTTAAGCCAATTAGACAATAATACTTGGATTACAATATGAATTTGCATATGCATGTACCTAGTAGCCGAATGAGCTAGCTAAATTATGAAAATAAATACATAGAAGAAAAGATTCGATTGACCAACTTCAATATAAAAATACAAAATACCTTAACATAGTAAATCGAATCACTGATAGTTTCACAGGTTGTAACGTTTAGGCAAATAGTGAATGATTGAAACGTTTAGTAAAAATAGATGACATAAAACTACAGTATGAAACAAAAGTGGGTCCAAAAATCTGAAGAGATGGGACCCAGGAAGATCTGACGGTGGAGAATGAGTGAGAAATCCGACGTGGAAGAAATCGTAGAGACAGCTAACGCGCGGCTGGCGGCGAGAACGGGGTCCAAAAACGTGAAAACCAATCATGTGACACGTCAGCAATAACGGACGAAGAAAGTGGGGTCCATAAACGGCGGGTAATAGTAATGGTTCGCTGTAACGGAGAGTCTCTCTCTCACTCTCTTCTTCTTCTTCCCACGTTCTCCAACACCTGCATTTGTCTTCTCAATCATTTGCCATGTTTATTTACCATTATACCCTTATTCCTTGCTTGCAAAGCCACGATAATGTTTGGTTTGTTTTTCTTGTTTAAAGAGAATTTCTAGGGTTCTTTTGTCAACAATGAATCGTGTTTCTATATTATATAGAAGTAAAATTTGATCTCTAAATGTACAAGTATGCATGTTTTTATGACCACTTACACTAAAGACTAGCACCAAAATCTGTGATTATTAGGGGAAGATCTACTTAATTACCTGTCTTATAATCTTAATTAAATTATTTAGTCAAGAGTCTTAAAAGGTCAAAGACCTAAAGAAACGAGAAGGGTGTTTCCGTAATTTGGTTACCGTTTTGTCCACATCTTCTCTCATTCGAAGTTGAAAAAGCCCATCCTTTCCTCTCCTTTGCTCGTTCCACAGATACAATACAAGACTTCTTCTTTTTTACCTTTTCTCTCTGTTTCTTTTCTTTCTGAGCTGTTTCTTTCAAGCCATACGAAGCTTTTTTAGTAGAAAAAGCATATACGCTTTGTCACTAACAAGGTACCTTTCGAAATTTGGTTTCTACTTTCGTGATTCTTTTTGGTTTTGTTGGGTAATTTTTGATTCTTGTTTCAGATTTAGATTTCTACTCCATAGTTGTCTGTAATTCATACGCCGATATAGAAACATGGTTTTTGATTAAATCTCTTCTTAAAAGCAGAGCCTTTGAATTTGAGTTTGAATTTTATGGGGATTGTTGATGATCATAATATAGAGTTTTGGTACTAGTATTGGAAGTAATTTTTTTTTCATGATTTGCCGTTTAAACAAGCTTTAGATTCTGTGTGATAGGTAGAATTTAAACCAATTATCAAATGCAGACAAAGAAGAGAAGTTTGTTTTCAATGATTGTTGACAATAGCATTGCTATGTTACAATGTTTTGTCAATAGGATCAGATGGAACAATGGGTGGCTCCTCTTGAGAAGGTCCATCTTTAGTTTGATACAAAGGGATTTGGATCTGAGCTTACTTCTCTTTGATCATCTTTGTCGGATATACATTTGCTTTGTGTGACTGAGTTTGGTAGCTGTCACTGAATGGCGTCCGAGGATTTGAGTGTTGTTGCTGAATCAAAGAAAGAGGAAGAGAATGTTGTTGTTGAGAATTCCAAGGACATGAACGGACCCGAAATTCTTGACTTATCAGTAGAGAAAACTGATAATGGCAATGAGAATGTTCCAAAAGATGAAGCTTCTAAGCCGGTAAAGGTATAATGTTTCTTACAAGACTCATGTTTTGAACTGTGTTTTTCTTAGTCTAACACTCTCTCTTCTGTCTCATTCTCTGCAGGAAGCTGACCTCCCTGAGTCTGGTACTTCTGTGAAGGGAAAAACAGCCAAAGATAGTAAGACTGCTAAGAGAAAGTCAGGGACCTTTTCTCGGAGCCCGAGATTCTTCACTCAGAGTTTATCATTTCCAGCTAAAGGAGCTCCGGCTGATTTTACTAGAAAGAGCATTGATGCAACATCAAAGACTAGTCCTAAATCTGCCATTGCAACTGGATCCAAAGCAAAGGCCAACCCATCTTCAAACAGCAGCGTGTCTACGAAGCGCACCAGTTTGGGATCAACGTCTCTCAAAAAGCAAACTAAGGTATCTTCAAAAACTCCACTTTTTTTTTGTTAGTTTTTTTGAAGCTTTTGTGTTCTCAACTTACCAATTTCTCTTACGCTGTCTCAGCCTATTAAACCCATTTCTAAAGATGCAGCTTCAAGCCCTAGTTCCAAGTGAGTCAAAATATTTGCTTGTTTAAATCACGCAACTGTTGAATAATATAAGCCATCTAAGCAGATATGCAGACGTGAAGATCTAAAATAGTCAAATAAACTGTTCTCCCACAGCAAATGCAGATTGGAAGACGAAGTTACTAAACCCATTAAAGAGGAAATGGCAAGCAAGGACAATGAGGAAGTCCAATCTACCACTGATGTGTAAGTCCTCTTTCTTTACATTGTTTTGGCATACATGTTTACATAATTTTGAATATGGAAATGTGGGAGTGCCTTAAAGAAGTAATATATATATGTAAAAGTGAATGCATTTGTCATTACAGGGTGGTAGATAAAGTATCTAAGCCGATAAAAGTTGAAATGGCAAACAAGGAAGATGAGGACACCCGTTCAACTACCACTTCGTATGCACTTTCTTCATGTTCTTCCAATGTTCAATTATGACAAATGTGTCTATATATTATATTTGGATTTTTAACAGAACTTCTACACCTCGTGGGCGGAGAAGCAGCGTTGGTTCGGCAGCACCTGGATTCTCGTTCAGGCTTGAGGAACGGGCTGAAAAACGGAAGGAGGTTGCTGCTAATACTCATTCTCATGTGCTTACAAACTTTTGTATTTTCACTTTTTCAAGCAGGTTTTCGTTTCCTCCTAATTTTGTGTCTCCTTTTTCGGGTTAACCTTTCAGTTCTATATGAAGCTAGAAGAGAAAATACATGCAAAGGAAATGGAGAAAACCAATCTGCAGGCGAAATCAAAGGTTAGCGTTTGAAGACTACTCTTCTATAATGAAAGAAAATTCTTATTGGTCTTGCATTTTTCTTATTTTTGGTCAAATGGATTGTGTTTGTTTAGGAGAGTCAGGAAGAAGAGATCAGAAGGTTGAGGAAGAGTTTGACGTTCAAGGCTGGTCCCATGCCAAGTTTCTACAAAGAACCTCCACCTAAGGTTGAGTTGAAGAAGGTCTGCGTCTTTGCTCTTCCTATGTGATAAACTTGTCTAATTTTTGTTGCTCTATCTGACGTGAGGTCCATGTAAAATGTTGCAGATACCAACTACTCGTCCTAAATCTCCAAAGCTAGGACGCAGAAAGAGTAGCAGCGATGCAACAGGAAGTGAAACCGGTTCTCGTGTAACCAAAGCAAAAGAGTCATCATCATCTACACTGAAAAAGCCCATAACCAAGTCTCAGCCAAAGCTTGAAACTCAAGAGAAGTCAGGGAAGGCCAAAGAAAAGAAAAAGGAAGAGAAGAAAGAATCAGCAGAGAAGAGAGGAGAGGAAGAAAAGGCTTCTTCTGTGGCTGTGAAACCGGAAGAAGAGAAGCCAGACTCCAACAATATCCCAATGAAGGCTGAGATTATGGCAAGTGAGCTTGCAGTGGGAGGCTGATCATAAGCAACAAGAGCCAGTAGGAGAATCTCCAAGTTCTGCCTCATCTTCTTCTTTCATTAAAAAGCATCCATGTGAATAGAGAGAGTTGTTGAGTTTCAGCTACTTTAAGAATTATTCCATTCCTTCAGTTTTAATTTTATCTTTTTTGGAAAGTAAGCTTCACTATTGCTTCATAAGATATGGTCTCTAATATGCTGAACTCAAAAGTGTAATTTATATACATTATAAGAATGTGATATGTGTGAATTTGAAGAATTGAAAATTGATGAGTTGTGCAAATACTTATGTCAAAGGAGTATAGTTTTGTATATTGCATTATTAAGAAAACACATCATAACAATTGACTTTGACTGAAGAAGGTAATGAAAATGAAGAGAAATGAGTTTAAGTGTCGTATTAAAATGGAAAAGACCAGAGAGAATCAAGCATTTATGAAATGAGGACAAACCCCCCCCCCCCCACACACCGCTCATGAGCCCTCGTGGCCAGTGCCCACTTTTACTTACTCTTAAATATCTTCACACCGTCACAATAGTCATATTTTTGATTCTATTCGTGTCCTATGGTCTCAAATATCAAAATTTGGCTGTAAACAAAAAATGCCAAAATTATTTGAGTGTTGTAACTCCAATTAATCATGTGATATAGCTGTATATACTTATAAACCTAATTAGTTAATTTCTTTTTTTCCTTATGGTGACACATAAAAATAATAATAATAATAATAATAATAATAATAATAAAAAACAAATAAGCTGACTTTATGACCAGGTGAATAAATGTCAATATTTTCTTAATAGATTTGTTGGTTGATTTATTACACACAGTATGTACATTGCAACTACCATGTCCAAACACATTTTTATATATTTGCCAGATATTTTATAATTTAAAATTTACAAATTGTTAAACAATAACAAATATACAAAAGTTTCCAAAAAAATTTAAATATACAAGTTTTCAAAAAATAGAGAAACTAAAACAAATATACAAAAGTTTTAAAAAATTTTAAAATCTGACACAAGTTTTCCAAAAATAAGATTTAGTATAATTTTTTCCAAAAATATCAAATGTACCTCTGTAATAGTATAACGAAAGTAATAATTGTTCAAACTTTTATTTATCAGTATATATATATATGTACCTATAACATATTTATTACAAATGTTAAACATTTATATATTTTTATGCACCGTAAAACATATATTGTTACCAGGTTAAGATTTTATTTATCTGTATATATAAATCTACGTATCTCTAAAATACTTTTATATATAAGATTAATAATTATATAGACTACAATTGTGCAATTTATACACGATACCATAATTTATATGTTACAATTTAACATATATTTTATATGTTGGATATTTTATGTTACTTTTTTTTGCACCGTAGTACATATATTGTTATCAGGTAAATAATATTGTTATACGTTCAACTTATAACTTATATCTTATCGTGTTGTCAAATATATTCTTTATCTAATTCCTTGAATCTAGGTGTAATACAACGTATATTTAGAAAAATATATTAGTTTAACTCATTTAAGTTAAACTAAAAGTAAAAAAAATAATTAAATTGCAAAATTCTTATCAAAAATCTAATTTAAAAAAAATCTTTTCCCAAACTTTAAAATTTTCAAAAAAAAAAATTATATTCACTTAATTTACCCCATAAAAATATGCACACAAATGGATCCTCGTTTTATTATTTCAATATCTGTATACATTCATATTTCTAACTCCTACGACTTTTTTTTTTCTTATGCACTCCAAATAACAAACATCATCAAAATCTATCCACGTATTTTATATATTTTTCTTATGATAATAAAAAATACAAATAGAACATGCAAATCGCAGGCGAACCAAAAATCACATCATTTACATATTCTCAACTCTTTTTTCTTTTTGTTTTGTTTTGTTTTTCAGATGTTAACAGAATTAAGAAATTGGATTTTCCTTTTTTCTGATAAACGCGTAGAATATCACTGACATGGAATAAACCGTGACCCCATTATTCTACAAGCAACCTCCATCAATTTACCTGCATTCATCATAATTTCGTCAGTAAATTAATCAAATTCAATGAATTTTTGAATTAAAACAAACCCAAAAATACCAAAATGTAAATTAATTGATGTTTTGTCTAGTGGCAATGAAAATTTTAGACAAGCTGTCGTTAACGACCCACCCAATGTGTCTAACTCACAGCTGGTCGTATACAAAGAACAAATTCCTAAATTTAAAGATTTATAAATACAAAGATTATTCGTCGGTGGGTTGGACTAAAAAAACATATAGGGCTAGTATTTGGAATAAAAAAACAAAAATTGTTAAGAGAGTTTTTGTCACGATTCTCTCCTTTATTCCGAATCCCACATGTTTACTTCAACTCTCACACTAATGGCTGCTTCTCTATATGATTAATGTTAACATTACACATTGCAAAGTTAAGTAAAAGTTAAGTATAGTACTAATGTCTAGAATAAGAATTTTTGACACAAACAAATGATGAATTTTGGGTTTAATTGTCAAAATCAAGTGTTATAAATGAGTAAAGATGAAAAAATTATTGTTACCTCTCCTTGATTTAGCAATTTTCTTAATGACCGGAGCAGCTGGTTTAATCTCTGTTGCCGGAGATTCCTCCGCCGGGAACAAGACTCCGTCGATACCTTGAACTGAAATCCGACCGTCGGTGTAAATATCAGGATCAAACAAGTAAGCTGAGCCTTCACCGTGTCCGAATTTGACAGATCCATCAGCTTCCTGAGCCAATACTTTATGTGGAAATCTCAAAGAATCATATTTTACTTTCCCAAATCTCCGAACAGAGTTATACATACTCTCCTCTGTTTGATATTCCGGTATGATATGGTAATACACAATTTGTTCAGGAGCACCTGGTTCGCTTAGCTGGTCCGTTGTAAGCTTAGCCATGGCTTCATCATTAGGAGCTAGAACGGTTAAAACGTAGCCTTCAGAGACTAGTCGACCCATTTCTGTGGCTAAAGATGTTAAATTGACGAGAATATCAGCCATTTCGTTATAGCCACCGTAATGTAACAGAGTGTGGATAAAGTCCTTGACTTGAGCCTCGCCATTGAAGTGATGACGTGGACCACCAGGTCCAGGAGCTGGAGCTGGAGCTAGAGATGGACCTGGTGACATAGCGTCGTAGATTGGAAGAACAGGAGGAGCTCCAGCTGGAACGGAAGGAGCTGGCTTTTTGAGACGGTGAGTTCTAGGGTCAACTTCAGGAGCTCCTTCTGGTAATACGGCGGAGATTGAACGGAGACTACGGCGGCGATTGAAATCTTCTTGAACAGAACGAGGGATTAAAAGACGCTCGATTCCATGGATAATACCGTCGGGTCTAATGACATCATCGGGTCGGATAATTTGAGCAGAATCGACTTTTAAAGTGTTGACTTCGACAGAGAGGTGAAGATGGTCGTTGGAGAGAGTACGGTGGTGATGAGAAAGAGAAGGCCATTGAGGAGAAGATATTCGTTTAGGAAGAATGTGGAACATTAATAAGGATTGTAAAGATTTGAGATTTCTAGGTTCGAGTAAGAAGGATTTGAAGAGAGGATCAAGGTTTCGTTCCAAAGCATCGTTGCGTGGTGCGAAGATTGTGATGTTGTGTTTACCAACTGCTTCTTCAAGGGTTTGGAGAAGAAGAGCTTTTTCGACTAACTCAGCTAGCTCTGTGTAGTGAGAGTCAAGGAGAGCTACAAGGACTGAATTTGAGTTTATTTGACCTGATACTTGTTTATCAGGTAATGCGGTTGCAATGGAGATGGCGAGGAGGAGGAAGATGAGTTTTGTTACCTCCATGGCGGTGGAGGGAGAGAGAGGAGAAGAATAAGAAGAAAGTGTCGGCAAAATGAAGAAAGATGAATGGTTTGGTGTTTTTGCTTGTAAAGGAGAGAGACGAAGAGAGATTCTGATGCTGATGTGAAGTTTCTTCTTTCTTTCTTTTTTTTTTATTTCTTTTGGGTGGGTGGGTTTTTTTAAGCTTTTTTGTTTTAATTAAATTTACTTTTTTGGTGAGGGTAAAAAGTTGGGTGTACAAAACACGAGAAGGCAAAAGGGTTACTGTCGTGGATTCACTAATTCGGACCATCTCTCTCAGGCAAAAGGTCCCTTCCACTTGCTTCTGTTCAACAACTCAGTTCTGTGTCTCTGTCGTTGAGCTTCGTGTCTTTTTCTGATTCGGTTCGTATCTGAACTTCACTTCAAGTAAACACTATCCATCTTTGTATTTTCTTTAAGAAAATTACGAATTGATGGTTTGGTTGGAAATCAAAACTTACAACTCAAAGACGATTTTAGATTCAATAATTAGCTTCAAATCAGCAATTTATGTATTCGGCAAGATTTTATTGGCGTTTAAATTTGTTTTGCTTATGGAGTTTTTAAGACTGATACTAATTAATAAGGGTTTGTTTCTAAATTGACTTACTGAATTTTGTCAATGACTTAAATAACTCACAATTTTCTCTCTCATAAAATTAGTCCAAATTATCATTTATTTTCTACATAAATTTGAAAATACCATTAGTTTTTTATTTTTTAGATTTCAGCAAATCATAAAATTACCATAATATTTATTACACTTACAAAATTTATAAAAATACCATCTTCTTCAATTCCACCGGCCACCATTAACAACAACAAAAAAGTTCTAAATGCCCATGAATCTTCTATGCTCTACCATATTTTCTTTCATTCTCTCTTCATTTATATCCATAAATCTCTCTAATTTTCATTTTAACATTTCAAAATTCCCAAAACTTCCATTTTTGGTGCATTTAGCAAGTAAAAGTAAATATAAACGGTTTAGTCCGACATTTTAGGCATCTAACTAAGGTAAATATAATCCCTACTTCAAATCTAGCTATTTTCTGCATATTTCCAAGACTTGTTGAAAGTAGACTTCATGTGAAGTTTGTGCTCCATGTAGATTTCACCTCAAATTTGCAATTCAACACAGATGTTAGTTTTGCATTTGACTATTTTATGGATCCGGAGAGTAAACTTCACGTGAAGTCTTCACATTCTTGTTCGGAATAAAAAAAATATAAAAAGATTTCATGTGAAGTCTGCTAAAAACTGAGTTAGTTTTGCAATTGATTGAAATTTTGACTTTTACGTAGACTTCACATGAAATCTCTGAAAATCACAGATTTCATTTGAAGTCTCTGTTTCTTAGAGAAGTTATTTTCGAAGTTAACCAACATTAAGATTATTTGACCCAAAAAATCTGAAAATTTGTGTGAAAGTGCAAACTTCACCTAAAGTCTTCTAAAATTATGAAGACTTCATGTGAAGTCTACGTTTGATAATAAGAAATAGACCCCACATATGATTTCTACGCGATTAATAAATTTTTTAATATATAAAATATGATAGACTTCAAGAGAAGTCTACTATTTTTTTGTTAGTCTCCTTCGTTAGAGACTTCACCTGGAGACTTCTATTATTAAATTCAAACTTAGTCAATTGTAAAAGTAACATCTATCTTATAGAGTATACATCACCTGAAGTCTACTACATTTTGTGAAGACTGCTATTTTGAACGAAATTAATAGACTTCTCCACGTGAAGTCTCCTTATAAAAAATCTCTATTCTGGGTAATTGCAAGTATAACCTTTCAAAATGTAGACTTTAGGTGAATTTTGCGTCTGAAAAGTTAACATTTTATCAAATGTAGAAATAACTCATGGACACTTTAGGTGAATATGTTTTTATCTCGTAGACTTCACTTGAAGTCTACACATGTAAAGCAGACTTCGAGTGAAGTCTTCTGTTTAATTTTGTTAAAAGTGCATTTAAAGTACATTTAATTTATTTTTGGTATTTTTCCAATGTGGGTTTGATATTTTGTTTGCTTTTGTAAAATTTGAACATGATTATATATTATAGTTAAGTTTTTGTAAATTGTATAAGTGATATAAGTAATTAAATAATTCAAAACAGACTCCACATGAAGTCTGCTACGTAAATTCATGTATAAATTCATTTAGAAATATCTATGTATTTAGCTCACTGAAAGTACAATTCAGATGAAGTTTGCGTCAGTGTTAGACTTCATGTGTAAAACTTAATAATTTACAAGTTTTTTTTGTAAGTATTTGTGAAATCTCTATTTATTACAAATTTTTACTAATTCTAGAGTTTTTCATTTTCTTGCAACTTTATCTTTTAGCATATGAAGGATAAATCATGTCATTTTATTTGTTCTTATCATAAATTGTGAAAAAACACTTTAATAAATTAGTTTATGTTGTCTTTTGTTCAACATTAAATTTCAACATGAAATTTACAAGAGACTATGTGCCTAATTAATCACTTAAATATAATTAAAAAAGAACTATACTTAATTAGCAAACCTTATGATAATCGTTAAACAAACAAAAATAATCAAGTATGTGCCATTATCATCATCATCACCATCATCTTCTTTGTCTCTTGTCATTTAGAAAAGCTTTCGTGAAAAGTTTACATTATCCATTAAGAAAACTAAATTTATTAAATACTATAATGGAATTAATAAAACTAAATCTTAAATTAGTCTTCTTAAAAAGTCTTCTTAAGAAATTTGCTTAAGAATTTTGTTTTATAAGTCTTCTTAAGAAATCCTTTTAACAAGTTTGCTTAAAAGAATCAACCAAAATACTTAATAAAAATATAAATTTTAATGACAAAAAATAAAAATATTGATTATTACACAATATTTTTTAATAAAAATGTAAACTTTGATAATAACATGTCAAAAAATCAAGATGTTCACATAATAATCACAAGAAATTTAGAAAAATAGATTTTTCACAAAAAAATTCAAAAAATAGTTATTTCACAAGAATTTTTTTTTATAATAGATAAATCACATCATATTCAATAAAAATATAATCTTTTACTAAAAGAAATTCAAAATTCAAAATTTTTCACAATATCTCATTCAGAAATAAATGTTTAACTAGAATACAAATAAAATCAAGCTTTCACACAACTTTTTTTAAAAATAAAATCTTTCACAAGAATGTTAAAAATATTTCATTAAAATGAAATTTCTAACTATAAAAAATAGTAATAATTTTTTTTCACAAGTCTCCTTTAAAAATCAGATCTTTAACTACAAAGCACAAAAAATCAATATTTTTACAAGAAGAAAAAAATTCAACATTTTCCTAAACAAATCTACCTTTTTAGAGATATGATATATTTTGGCCGTAGACAAAGACTTTGATGGCTGGAGGTTTCCGATGGAACATGAAAAAAGCAAAAATTATAAGTAAAGAGTGAAAAAATATTACATCGTGAAGGAGGAGAGAAAAGTTCAGATTTTTTACACTTTGGCCAAAATGAGTCATAACACATTGAATGAAAAGAGACATACACAACCCAATTTAATTTCAATTTTAATATCAGAAGAGCATAATTCAGGTGAAGTCTGCAAACATCGTACATACTTCACGTGAATTCTGCATCGTGTAGACTTCAATTGAAGTCTACACTAACCCTTAAAAATTGTAGCTTTGAAAGTAGACTTCATTTAAAGTCTGCTTTGAAAGTATACTACTCATGAAGCCTACTCTTATAAATCGTAGACTCCACATGAAGTCTGCACTAAAACCTAAACCACAAACCTTAAATTCAAAATTTGAAACTGAATATTTATACGCAAATATTAGACCAAAAACTTATACCTTCTAATAATATGCCCAAGTTGACTCTTTTGTTCCATTTCTACATTGCAAATACAAAATTTACAAATCCCACATGATTACCATCTTATATTGCTAAACTCTAAACCATTACATAGTTTGTTTATGAATTTCATTGTTTGAACTTTGCTGATTTTCTTTGACATGCTTTACTGTAATTTTATTTTTAATATTTAATAATTGTTTATTATTAGATTTTGCAATCAAAATTATAAGCATATAATAATAATTATTATTTCAATTTAATACTAAATATATAATTACGTAGCAAACTTCACGTGAAGCCTACTCTAATCCCTAAACCATATACTCTAAATTTTTAATCGTAAATTCTAGAGCACAAATCGAATATTTTCTCTATAATACTCAAATGTTACAACAAATACTTATACTTTCTAAATATATGCACAATTTAACTCTTTTATTTTATTTCTACATTTTAAATACAAAATTTACAAATCGCACATGATTACCATCTCTTATTATCCTAAACCATTACATAGTTGTTTATGAAATTTTTGGTTTGATCTTTGTTGATTTTACTTGACCATATTTTAGTCAAATTTTATTTTGAATACTTCATAATTGTTTATTTTTAGATTTTGTAATCAAATTTATAAGTATATAATAATTATTATTATTTTAATTTTTAATTAAATATATAATTAAAGAGCATAATTCATATGAAGTCTTCAATATCTGTAAGGGATATAAATGCAATTGCGTTTCTAGGTCTTTTGTTTGGTCATTAAAGGTAAAATTATAAATTCATACTCCCATGGGTTAGTTTTGGAGACTGAAATATATTTTTGAATTCAAAATGAAATTTTGAGTCCTGGGTTTTAGATGTTTCGTGGACGCTTCCTGGAAAAGTACGGACCTACATTCGGAGTTAGGATGGTTCGGCTTTTCAGATGCGGTAGAAGGTACTCACTCGGGGGCTCGATGCGTTACTCGGCGTTTATCTGCGTTGCACGCGGAGGTCGAAGTTGTCATCTGGGTCGTGGAGTCTTTGGTAGCCATTCATGTTGCGGAGGTGGAGATGTCGACAGATTGTGAGGCGGTGCTGGAGATTTTTGCGACACCGGGAGATTGGCCAGCCTTTCACCCCTACCAGGAAGACTTCGCATGACTTCACTCTCTCTTTTCGTCTTTTCTTCTGACGGGGATTCCACGTAGCCTCAATTATAGAGCTGACACTCTTGCCAGGTTTGCCAGAGAGACAGGTTATAGTTGATGTAATATACTGTGGTTGTGCTTTTTTTGAACTTTTTATAAAATGCCGTTGACAAAAAAAAAATAAAATTTTGAGTCATTATTTTTATTTTCCTAATTAATAATGCTTCAACTTTTTAGTAACTATTAGATCGACAAGACACAATCTATATCCTAAGTAATTCAAGTAGAGCATATTAAAATACAAAAAATTGCTATTAAATTTTTTTAATTAACAAAAGAAAAAATAATTCATTGACTAGCAATGTATATCGCCGCAAACGGTAATGCTTTTATTAATATATATTGGAAAATATAAGTAAAAAGTTTCACGGTCGAAAATCAGGATTGGTTTACGTTTGATCTAAATACTAGATAGTAAATCCAAATCCCACCCAAGTGCAGTTATAAAGTTTTTGTTATTAGTGAGACTTGTCTATTTAATTATTGTTAGATAGAAAAAAAAGATTCACTATGCATTTTTTAAGATGAAATTAAAATTTTAAAACAATATCCAAATAACTTAATAAAATCATAACTCATTTTTCAACACTTTCAATTGTGCAATGTAACTTCTATTTGTTTAATGAATATATAAAAAGTTTTTTTTTTCTTGTCAACAAACAGATAAAATTTAGATAAAATATAAAAAATGAATGTGACACTAAATTATTTGACCAAAGTCTACATAATCATTTTTCGAGGATGAAAATATCAAACAAATTTATTTATAAAATGACGTTTAGTTTCTATAATTATTTACTACTGTACATTGAAAACCCTAAATTGTTATTAAAAAAAATCAGTACAGGAAGGTAAGATGTCTTTGGTCAAAATATATCTCGATATTAACTTTTGATAAAACAATGTGTCATTTTTATAATAAGAATCTTTGTTTGTTTATAAGAAGACTTCCAGACTACTGAATACATCATTAATATAATTTAAACTTTTTGCTTAAATACGTCGTGATTATTAAACAAAACAACATCTCGAGATGAGATAATCTTCTTGATCAATAAAACGAAGCACAAATGCAAAATATGGCAACTCACGGAAACGTGAAAACTATAGTTTATACTTTTTATTACGCAAAGCCATGAAAATTAATTGTTACGATAAATTAAAGTATATTAATTTCGTTTTCGCCGTTAATAATTGACATTAAAACGGTGACGTTTCTCCTGCCGTTAGATTTGCCGTCGTCATCGAACCGACACTGACGTGGTTGTTAGCTTTCTTCTTTGATTAGAAGCTCCGTTCCAAGTCAGTCCCACCAACATTTTATACAGAGAAACACTATTCATTTTATAATATATCAATAAACTTGCGAAAATGAATTCATTTTTTATTTGCATTTTCTAGATATGAAAGTTGGCCAAGATTTTATTTGATAGTATCATTTTAATTTATATATTTGATGTGGTTTATTAATTTTTAGATTTATTTTAATATATTATATAGGTCTGCAGATTCAGTTTTTTTTTTTTTTTGAAACGAAAAGTCAATTGATTAATAAGAATTAGAGAAAAGAACATTAGTTAGACAATAATTGAAACAATGCATTGTACAGTACATAAATTTTTCTGGTAGATGCGAGATGCATGGCTATTTGAGATATTCTGAAGATTTGGAATTATTTTTAAAAAGTATCCTGCAATAAATTAGCATTGATTTGATTCTTACAAAATAAAAACATATATATAACGTGAATCTACACATTTATGTATGTATGCTGTTATAATTAAATTAACATGTTTACAATAGTTAATGACTGCTACCTAACTACAATTCTATTTATTGTTTCACAAATAGAATGCATGTCTATCAGTTTTTTTTTAGGTGTCATTTACTTAATTAACTGTGGCTTAAATTTTCGTGGTATGACTAAAATTGTTAATCTACCGAAATTTATAGAATAATGCATGTGACGAAAACAAAAACACATTTTAAAAATGTCAAATTTAAATCCAAAAAAAAAAGAATGTCAAATTGTAGATCAAGTACAATGTTCTCCCTGAAAATCCCATAATAGTTGGCATAAAATCTGTCGAAATCTTTGAAATGCGAAATGTTTTGTTTGAACCATCTCTAGAGCAATTAGAATGCCATAAGAAAACTTAGAAAAAGTTTCAAAAGAAAAAAAAATCGAGGAACAAAATAAACATGGCAGGTATGTACAGGAAATAGAATGGGCTTGTAGAAGTCTGAAGAATATTCGGGCTTATCCAAAAAGCCCAACATATGTATTCCAAAAGCCCAGTGGATTTAACCGGAAAGCCCAGTTCGTTTTATGTGAAAAACAAATCTGAAGCTGGTTATTTAATACGCTAATCTCGTGGTCCTAATGAATAGTGTTCGTTGACTGATACAAAGCTGAGCAACAAACAAACATATTTTGCGTCCATTCATGGAATTAGCATGTCGTCGAATTTGCAATGAGCGGTGTAATTAATATGACCAACCTAAAAAGAAAAGAATTTATTGAAATACAAAAAAACTATTGTGTTGAATGATGTTGACTCTTTTGTGCTCCTCATCTTCTTCCTCTATTCTCCGGTTATGATCTCCGAAAATTCCGGCGATACTCTTCATTGTTCCCTGAAGGCTCAACAACATCTTCTGCGAAGGTAACCTTTTTCATCTTCTTTCTCTCCTTATTAGGATGTTGAAGTTCGAACTTCTTCATGTAATCAGAGAAGAGACACTTATGAACCTGAGCCACAATGAGCATTACACTTCCTGATACAGCGAAGACCGTCATGAATCCAGCTGAACTCTCCATCTTCCACTAGTGTTGAGCTTTGGTTGCTGTAAACTATTGACGAAAGATGACATAAATATTGCGAGTCCATGATCAGAGTTTCGAGGAAAAGAAGTATTGTCATCAAAAGTAATCTCATTAATGAACGCTCTTTCTTCTTTTTCCAACGTGATAAAGACAGTTGTATGATTATTAAATTACATCTAGAATCAGTTGAAACTTGAAAAAGAATAAAAAAACTAAAGGCGTGGAAATGGTAGGTAGACTTTGTGGGAATTGTATGGAATTTTTTTGGTTTCAATGATCCAATATTCAAATGTTGACGAAACGATAAGACCATTTCATCAATGCTATTGAGTTGACTTTTTTTTATCTTCATGTATTCAACAAAACTGATGTAGTCTTTGCATAAGGAGAGATGAAAAAACTAGAGTTAACTTGGAGATATAGAGAAAAGATGTAGATGACTTTTAAGATCCAAGTTTTATTAAGCCAATACTGGATCTTGTGTGTTTATATTAAAGTTTCCATTTTTGATGGCAGAGAGATGATAAAGAGTAGAAGTCATAATCTGCAGAGAAATGAGGTGAGTCAGATGATCCAGCTGCTATCATCCTTCAACGTTGATTCGTCGGACCATGTTTGCTTAACATGTTCCCACACTAACCCTTCCTCTTCCTGCACATCCTGCAATACCGATTAATCAAAAACTCTTACGACCTATTACTCACTCTTGTTACATTATCTCATACCTTTGAAGTGAATTTGACAGTCATTGTGCAGCATCTACGATCATCTCCTGCAAGAGAAGTAATGGTATTGCTACATTTCACGGGATTTTGATTTATAGATGATGCAGTTTTAGGTACAAGGGATTTACCAGTTTGTTCCCATTTATCAAGCTTTACTATCCATGTTCCAGAAGTAGTGTCTGTAGCTAGAACTTGATCTGCCCAAACGCGAAATTGCTTTCCTTGTTTGTCTCCATGGCACTTACGCAGCTCATCAGTGGTTTCTCTCAAAGATTTTTCAGCTCCAGATGGGTGGACAAACATACCTTCGGGATGCTGAAACAGGTTCGACATGAGAGTTAGATATATTATAGCCACTGCAATTCAACATTCTATATTCTGTTACATACTCACACATGAAGCTTTCAGGCTTGCTGTGTATGCCTCAGAATTCTCAACCTCACCCCGTCTCCATCTCTCGTAGAACAAAAAAAACTTGACAACCTCGTGACCAGGGTTCATATGCTCTGCCTTACACTCTAAGAAGTCAGAGACATCTCTTGGAGAAAGGTTGGGTCCAAGCTTGAAATGACCAATAGCTTCTATAATCCCATCTGCACACCTCTCCTTTGCATGGATTACCTTTAGGTTGTCTTTTGCATTTTCAGCATGCCACTTCAACAGCTCTTCTTGAGCATTGCTAACCTGGGAACGAAATAACAGACTTTAACATTCGGCATAATATGATATCCAGAGAGAAGATGGATCATGATTGAATAAAAACCAACCATGACTCCATAAACATCAGGTATGCTAAATAGTTCAGCATCGTTCCCAGAGTCGCCACAAGCAAGAGTATTAGTTGGGAGTTTTGTATCAGTCTTCAGCTTCTTCAGCAGATATGCAAGCGCTTGTCCCTTTCCGGCACCTTGTGGTAAAATATCCAGATCCATGCCTCCACTATAAATTATTTTGACATCCAACTGATACAACCAGCATAAACCATTTTATCAAGCCACAATCTCTAACGAGAAACAGTAAATCTTGCTACAATAACATTATCAAAGCAATTTTACACCGCGTTTCACATAGCAGTCTGATAACTCCTTGGTCACTTCCTGAGCCTTACTCTTGTCAACATAAAAGCTAACCTTGTGTGGCCTCTGCTCACTTTGTGCCTACATGTAGCGATCACACTTTTGTCATTGGACCATTGAGTAGATTGTGAGACATAGACACTTCGTTGAGCCAATGAGTACCTGAAGCTTCAACTCAGGGAACTTGCTAGCTTCTTCTTTAACAATTCCCAAATCCCATTTGTTGTTCAATGTTTCAACCCAACCATGATCAGGAACCATGGAGTTACCATAGGTAATCTCGGTTCCTACAGACATAATGGTAATATCAGGGGTTAATAAAGGTTTCTCTTTTCTCAGTTCTTTGTACAGGGTTGGTGATCTTCCCGTTGAGAAAACCAGAAGAGAGTCGTGGCGATAAGCGTATTCCCATAATGAATTGAATCTCAACAGAGAGAGATTCTCAGGATCATGATGATCAACCTACACAAAATATCCTTTATTAAACTTACCAAAAACAAAAAAGTAAAGAAGGAAAAGCTAATCGGCGTAAAGTGGTGGGTTCTAACCATAGTATGATCCAGATCCGAGACAATCATCAGACGAGGAGGAGATGTTAGCCGCTCCATGATTGCTATCGTCTTCCTGGTGTCTGCATTTCATAGTCACGAGTGTTAACATCCATCAGATTTTCTCAAATTCAATCAAAGAAAACATAAAAAATAAGATTTTTACGATATCACTAGCAACTCCATTCAGGTTATCTAAACCGATCTGAACTAATGTAATATAGTAATATTTTGGATAATTTTAAATACTTGGATATAATTTTGAAGAATTCGACGAATTTGAGTGGGTCAAGTTTTACCGGTATAATCCAACCAAGTAATTATAGGTAATTATATATATATTTATTAAATATTTTATATATAATCTAATTAGTTTTGAATCTATTTGAACAACTAACATTTTAACTTATTAATTTTATTGTTGACTAATATAATTAAATTTTATGGTTGAATGATAAGATATCTAAATTATCAGTTTGTAAAAATTTAAAATTTAATCAATATAATTTGTTTGGTTTTAACCGAAAAATCTAATCCGACATAGATTCGAGTTTAATTTGGTAACTAAATTATTTTACCGAATAACCTCGAATAATCCAAACTGAACTTGATCTTATAGCCGAATTGCTAGCAACTACAGCGATTGCGAGATTTGGTGTCTACCGTAGCTTATCAAAAAGACAAAAACTATAAACAAGACCTGTACATGATGAGATCGGAAACGAGAATCAGCACAAAGATGGTGGATTTAGAATTGGACGCAATGAGAATCACACTCGCAGAACAGAGAATGGCAAATCACAAAAATTCTAAGAGGAAGAAGAAGAAGAATGCGGCGAGAACAGAGAATATAGAGAGTGTACCCAGCGAATCAGATTAAACCACACCAAATTCGAATCAGAGTTTGTCCAATTGCCTCTTGTACCATAAAAATCCGATGATTTTACTTTCACAATATGCTCTGATTACAAGTGATGGTTCCACTAAAATCCATTACAAAGAAAGAAAATTAATATGGATCCGAATAATTGGTCGAAGATGCTTGCACGTGTCTCAGATCTAAGGTATGACGTCCACCTACTAATAATTTTATGAATGAGCTTAAACATAACGTAATCAATGAATCAATGAAGAGATATTAAAATTGTTTATGTTATTCACCAATCATGGCCTTCCATCTCCCTTCACCACCCGGTGTTTATTCAATATGTATGTGTATACTCTCTTGTCTTGAAAGATTGTTTATTTGTAGTGGAATTCATTGTTATAACTTATATTGCAAAAGAAATCAAGTCATGTAAGTAATAGAGGAAGTTAGAGTATTGTTGTCAATCATTTTAATTTTAAACTTGTGAGCTTAGTGATATGTATAAAGGATGTTATACATATATTTTAATAATTAATAATTCTAAGAGGAATACAAATTTAATAACTCGGATGTAGTTTAATATAAATAATAATTTCATCTGTTTTCTGGGTTTGGAAAAGTACAGATTTTTAATAAGGGGAATCTTATGATACGTTAGGAATCACTTATGATAGCCATCCTAATATATGTAGTCAATGCAATTAAATGATAACTAGTGGATGATCAAAACTAAAATGAAATGAAACGAAAGTCTTGAAATTTGTCTTAAATAATGGCTGAAAATAAAGGTAGGGAAAAACTGCCCATATGGTTCTTATTAGACCATCTCCAAAAGACACTTTATAACTTTAAATATAGAGTTTTTTGTTTTTTAAAAAGAAACTTTAAAATTATAAATTTAAAATTTTAGGTGGTAAAACTTCAATATATAGAGTGTCACAACACAAAACTTCAAATTTGAAGTTTTATGTTTTTATTTGCATTTTGGTCCTTACAATTATATATTTTATTTATGATTCTTAAATATTTTCTCATTTCTTATTTTAATCTTTAAAATTTTTCTATATCTCATAAATCTTTAAATTTAAATTTTACACATAAAATAAAATTAAAATTAAAACAAGATTTATATTATTTTAAAAGTAGAATTAAACAACAAGAATATAACAAAACAAACTTAATAAAAAAAAACATTTTAGAAAGGTACATGAAGATTACAATAACACTAGTAATCTGGTAAACTTGCTCCAGAAACTCCAAAATTTTTAAAATATTGGCCAAACAAATTTCGTGTAACCGAAGGTGGTTGTTGTCGGAGAGCCGAAAATATTGTTCTCAGTGTTAAGAGTATTTGGGATAGAGATGTTGGCATTACTTTTAAACTTTGGAACATCCTTCATCACTACCCACACATGATCAAATTTAAAACTTTTTTTAGTTTTGGATTTTGTAACAAAAGTTTCTTAGCCATCTCCATACAAAGTAATGAAATATAAAACTTGATTAATTACATGAAAATATCAGATATATAATGAGTAAAAAAAATACTTACAATGTCAAATTCAGATGCACCACTTGGATGCATGTTTTCCACTTGTGTTATGCAGCTTTTTTAGATTTCTAATGGCGTATATGATAGTATTCATTCTATTTTGTAGAGATCTTGTGCTCCTACTTTCCCAACTCTCATTTTTTTTTCACGGTAACTCTTACCTATTTTTCCACAATTTTCCAAGAGATTGGTTATTGCTACCAATGAGATCTTGGAATATTTCTAAATACACACAACATAATAGCTCATCTTCTTGTTGATTGAATGATGAGCCTCTGCTTTTCTCCATATTTTGTTTTTATTTGGAGTTGTAATTTTCTTATTGCTTGAAGTCTATTGTTTATAGAGAATGATGGTTGAATAATAATTAAAATTTGTATATTCAAAATTTGTTTCTATCATTTTCAAGATTCAAATATTGGTAAGGTAATAAAATTTAATACATGATAAAAAAAGTTATATTTTCGAAATTATTTATATCATTTTCAAAATTCAAAATTTGGTAAGATAATAAGGTTTGATGCATGATAAAAAAATATATTTTCGAAACTGTTTTATATCATTTTCAAAATTCAAATATTGGTAATATAATAAGGTTTAATGCATGATAATATTAAAAAAATTCGAAATTTTTTTATATCATAATTCAAATATTGGTAAGATAATAAGGTTTAATGCATGATAAAAATTAATATTTTCGAAAAAAATCTATCATTTTCAAGATTCAAATATTGGTAAGATAATAAGGTTTAATGCATGATAAAATTAATATTTTTGAATTTTGTTTATATCATTTTCAAGATTCAAATATTGGTAAGATAATAAGGTTTAATGCATGACAAAAATTAATATTTTCAAAAAAATATTTTATCATTTTCAAGATTCAAATATTGGTAAGATAATAAGGTTTAATGCATGATAAAAATTAATATTTTCAAAATTTGTTTATAAGAAAAAAAATATTAATTTTCTTCCTCTTCCCCTTCTAAGTCATCTGAAATTGATGAATGGCTAAAAGATGACAATGCAGCAAGGGAGATTGAAGAACAAATTACAATCGATTTGTTAGCAAAAAACAACTTTCTACTTCACCAGCTCACCCAACAAAGCGATCACATAAGCCATCGAGGGTCTATTCATGGTCATGCAGTTATACATCATGATAAAAAAATGCTCACTCTAATTTGTTTAATGATTATTTTTCTAATAATCCGGTGTTTGGATTGCATGCATTGGAAGTGGAAAAATTTTCCAACTGCATGGGCGGGACAATTTGCAGCCGTAGCGGATCACCCACTATCATTCTCGAAGCGGTTGCAAATTACGACTTATGGATATGGCATGCCTATTTTGGTATGCCTGACAGTAACAATGACATTAATGTTTTGAAGTCATCCAAAATATTTTCAAAACTTGCTCAAGGTATTGCTTCTCCAGCTAATTATGTTATTCAAGGAAAAAAATTTAACATGAGCTATTATTTAGCTGATGGAATTTATCCAAAATGGTCAACTCTTGTTCAAACAATAAGCAATCCCCAAGGTCCAAAGAAAAAATTGTTTGTAGCAAAAGAAGAAGCATGTCAAAAAGATGTTAAACGTACATTTGGAGTCTTGCAGTCGAAGTTTGCTATCAAAGCAGGATCATCTGGTTACTGGAAGAAGGAAGTTTTGCATGATATAATGACGGCATGCATTATAATCCATAACATGATAATTGAAAATGAACGTGATATCAATGCACTGATAAAAGATACAAGATTAGTGGCAGAAGCAACGATTGAAATGGCGGAAAATGAAGATTTCCGTTTTCAACAATTTTTATCTCGTAATCTACAAATTAAAAATAAAGAGAGTTATTTCTTACTTCGAAATGCACTGCAATCCGAACTAAGGACATGTTTTTGGAGTTAGCTCACCCGCGCAAGATAGCAACCCTTTGTCTCGGCCATTATAGCACGTGTGTCGCCCAGGGCATAAGGGGCATGATGACTTGACGTCATCCTCACCTTCCTCCGGCTTATCACCGACAGTTTGTTCAGGGTTTCAAACTCAACGTTGGCAACTAAACACGAGGGTTGCGCTCGTTGCGGAACTTAACCCAACGTTGATCACATATGGGAGCATTACGGAAATAATTTTATGGAATAATATGGTATTTTTTGTAATGTAATATTAATTATGTATTTTTATTTAGTTTTATATTTTAATGTAAGTTTTTATTAATTAATATTGCTGTAATATTTTTATATATGTGTTAGTTATTTATCAAAAAATTTATGAATTTATATTAGTTGTAACAAATATAAGGACCATTGTATAAAATATAAACAATTTTAAAGTAAGTTTTGAAGTTTTAATTTTGGAGATAAACACTTTGAAACTTCAAATATAGAGTTTGGAAAACTTCAAAATAGAGAATATTTTTGGATATGCTCTTAGCAATGGAGGTCGACTTCTTTTGTAACTGAATATGCGCAAGTCTCCTGGAAATAAATGTTTGCTTGTCATTTGGGGAAATTGAATAGCAAATATTAAAGTATGAATTTTCCAAGTGTGGTAAAAATTTTGTTTCAGTTACTTATTTTCTTTGAAATGTAAATAATTAACTTAAATAGTTGGTATGAAATATTTACCTGGTTAGTATGCTAAGTTTTGATGATTTCTTTATAGACAATATTTGTAACTACATTTGCTTTTTCGGCTTCTCCTTGTAAAATGATTACTCTTTGAGGTGATGTAACTTTAGATAGTGCTACACAAAGTTGGTCGTGGCTGAAAACTGGGTTGGGCAAGTAGAGCATGACTGATTTCAAACTTTTTTTTTTACTTTTGTTGGTGGTCATGCCGTAGCAAACTCTAACTGGAAATTGTCTAATGTGCAGTACAAAAGGATGGTCCAACTGTGGTGGGGACAAAATGATTCTTGGTAAGTATACTTCTTTACCAACATGTGTACCCGTAACTATTTTTCCTCTGAATACTCGTTCCCCCAGATTAGTAATAATAAGTCTTGTCTCATTGCATAAACCTTGTTTCTGATTAATGTTTTGGAGGAGCATAATTAGAACTCCTATTTCGAGATTAAGATTATGTTTTGGCAAACCTGAGAATTCTAAGGAGTTTTGTTACTCAAATGGGTAAAGCACTTCGTAACTGGTTCCCATTGTGTCTGCTTTATCTATGTTATCAGAGCTTAAATATTCTTTAGATTCTCCATGAGTTAAGATAATATGTATGCATTAATCTACTCTACGTTTTCATTTCGTGGAGTTAGATTGGCTCTCTCTGTCAAGTATTCAAAGTTAGCTTGTCCAAGAACGTACTCCAAATGGAGTTTTTTGTGCTCTGTAACAATGGATTTCATTTACGCTCTATAAAGAAAGATTTATCAACTTCCACTACTTCTCCATCATCAATGTCAATCTCATTTTTTGATTGTAGGGGCAATTCCATTGCCTACGTGTAATAGCCATGTTGCGAATGTTGTTTATGATGGTTGGAGCCTCATTTTTTGTTCAAAGAGAAACACTTGGCATGAATCCCATAGATATGATTGAATTATGGAGGCTACCACTATATATGCTCGTGTTCTATGTTTTAACGGGTAGTATTTGTCTAAAGTCTCCTCCGTGTAGGACTGTTTTCCCTGTAAAATGGTTTATTTTCGTCTGAAAAGTCTTCTGCTGAGAGTAAGTCTCTTGTTGTTGTATCAAGTGCCTCAAACGTGTATCGATGTGACATTGGTGCTTCATCCCATATAATTAAATCAATCTTGAATAGTATCTCTGCTAGCATTGTTCCTCTCTTTATATCACAAATTGAATCTTCAGCGACATTGAAAAATATCTTGAATCCTAAATGTGTTGTTCGTCAACCACGTAACACTAAGGTTATGATGCCAGATGAAGCAACAAGTAATACGATTTTTCGTACTAATCTTAATTTAGAGATTATTGTCGTATATACAAATGTTTTCCTAATTCCTCCTGGACCATAAAGGAAAAATAGTTGACCCATGGTTTGGTTCACTGACTTCATAACTGCTTCATGAACTTTGTTTTGATTTGAGTTTTGAGAGCTATATAGTTTATGATATTCTTTTTTATCTTCTGTTTCATTGTACTGCAATTCGTGTCGCCACAAGTTG
>JAKUCM010001716.1:0-18158 GCA_023374145.1 Lepidium sativum
CGTGCATCCAGTAGGAATTGAACCTACGAATTCGCCAATTATGAGTTGGGCGCTTTAACCATTCAGCCATGGATGCTTAGTGGGGATCCTCGTACATGGTGAATAACCAAATTCCAATTGAAATGAAATCTTTAGGATAAATCAATGCAATTTAGGAGGAATCAATGAAAGGACATCAATTCAAATCCTGGATTTTCGAATTGAGAGAAATAGTGAGAGAGATCAAGAATTCTCACTATTTCTTAGATTCATGGACCCAATTCAATTCAGTGGGATCTTTCATTCATATTTTTTTCCACCAAGAACGTTTTAGAAAACTCTTGGACCCTCGAATTTTTAGTATCCTACTTTTGCGCAATTCACAGGGTTCAACAAGCAATCGATATTTCACGATCAAGGGTGTAGTACTATTTGTAGTAGCGGCCCTTCTATATCGTATTAACAATCGAAATATGGTCGAAAGCAAAAATCTCTATTTGAAAGGGCTTCTTCCTATACCTATGAATTCCATTGGACCCAGAAATGATACATCGGAAGAATCTTTTGGGTCTTCCAATATCAATAGGTTGATTGTTTCGCTCCTGTATCTTACAAAAGGAAAAAAGATCTCTGAGAGCTGTTTCCGGGATCCGAAAGAGAGTACTTGGGTTCTCCCAATAACTAAAAAGTGTATCATGCCTGAATCTAACTGGAGTTCGCGGTGGTGGAGGAACTGGATCGGAAAAAAGAGGGATTTTTGTTGTAAGATATCTAATGAAACCGTCGCTGGAATTGATATCTCATTTAAAGAGAAAGATATAAAATATCTGGAGTTTCTTTTTGTATATTATATGGATGATCCGATCCGCAAGGGCCATGATTGGGAATTGTTTGATCGTCTTTCTCCGAGTAAGAGGCGAAACATAATCAACTTGAATTCGGGACAGCTATTCGAAATCTTAGTGAAAGACTGGATTTGTTATCTCATGTTTGCTTTTCGTGAAAAAATACCAATTGAAGTGGAGGGTTTCTTCAAACAACAAGGAGCTGGGTCAACTATTCAATCAAATGATATTGAGCATGTTTCCCATCTCTTCTCGAGAAACAAGTGGGCTATTTCTTTGCAAAATTGTGCTCAATTTCATATGTGGCAATTCCACCAAGATCTCTTCGTTAGTTGGGGGAAGAGTCCGCACGAATCGGATTTTTTGAGGAAAATATCGAGAGAGAATTGGATTTGGTTAGACAATGTGTGGTTGGTAAACAAGGATAGATTTTTTAGCAAGGTACGAAACGTATCGTCAAATATTCAATATGATTCTACAAGATCTAGTTTCGTTCAAGTAACGGATTCTAGCCAATTGAACGGATCTTCTGATCAATTCATAGATCCTTTCGATTCCATTAGTAATGAGGATTCGGAATATCACTATCACACATTGATCAATCAAAGAGAGATTCAACAACTAAAAGAAAGATCGATTCTTTGGGATCCTTCCTTTATTCAAACGGAAGGAAGAGAGATAGAATCAGACCGATTCCCTAAATACCTTTCTGGATATTCCTCAATGCCCCGGCTATTCACGGAACGTGAGAAGCGAATGAATAATCATCTGCTTCCGGAAGAAAGCGAAGAATTTCTTGGGAATTCTACAAGAGCCATTCGTTCTTTTTTCTCTGACAGATGGTCAGAACTTCATCTGGGTTCGAATCCTACTGAGAGGTCCACTAGGGATCAGAAATTGTTGAAGAAAGAACAAGATGTTTCTTTTGTCCCTTCCAGGCGATCGGAAAATAAAGAAATAGTTAATATATTCAAGATAATTACGTATTTACAAAATACCGTCTCAATTCATCCTATTTCATCAGATCTGGGATGTGATATGGTTCCGAAGGATGAACTGGATATGGACAGTTCCAATAAGATTTCATTCTTGAACAAAAATCCATTTTTTGATTTATTTCATCTATTCCATGAACGGAAGAGGGGGGGATACACGTTACGCCACGATTTTGAGTCAGAAGAGAGATTTCAAGAAATGGCAGATCTATTCACTCTATCAATAACCGAGCCGGATCTGGTGTATCATAAGGGATTTGCCTTTTCTATTGATTCCTACGGATTGGATCAAAGACATTTCTTGAAGGAGGTTTTCAACTCCAGGGATGAATCGAAAAAGAAATCTTTATTGGTTCTACCTCCTATTTTTTATGAAGAAAATGAATCTTTTTATCGAAGGATCAGAAAAAATTGGGTCCGGATCTCCTGCGGGAATTATTTGGAAGATCCAAAAAGAGTGGTATTTGCTAGCAACAACATAATGGAGGCAGTCAATCAATATAGATTGATCCGAAATCTGATTCAAATCCAATTCCAATATAGTCCCTATGGGTACATAAGAAATGTATTGAATCGATTCTTTTTAATGAAGAGACCTGATCGCAACTTCGAATATGGAATTCAAAGGGATCTAATAGGAAATGATACTCTGAATCATAGAACTATAATGAAAGATACGATCAACCAACATTTATCGAATTTGAAAAAGAGTCAGAAGAAATGGTTCGATCCTCTTATTTTTCTTTCTCGAACCGAGAGATCCATAAATCGGGATCCTAATGCATATAGATACAAATGGTCCAATGGGAGCAAGAATTTCCAGGAGCATTTGGAACATTTCGTTTCTGAGCGGAAGAGCCGTTTTCAAGTAGTGTTCGATCGATTATGTATTAATCAATATTCGATTGATTGGTCTGAGGTTATTGATAAAAAAGATTTGTCTAAGTCACTTCGTTTCTTTTTGTCCAAGTTACTTCGTTTCTTTTTGTCCAAGTTACTTCTTTTTTTGTCCAAGTTACTTCTCTTTTTGTCTAACTCACTTCCTTTTTTCTTTGTGAGTTTCGAGAATATCCCCATTCATAGGTCTGAGATCCACATCTATGAATTGAAAGGTCCGAACGATCAACTCTGCAATCAGTTGTTAGAATCAATAGGTCTTCAAATCGTTCATTTGAAAAAATTGAAACCCTTTTTATTGGATGATCATAATACTTCTCAAAAATCGAAATTCTTGATCAATGGAGGAACAATATCACCATTTTTGTTCAATAAGATACCAAAGTGGATGATTGACTCATTCCATACTAGAAAGAATCGCAGGAAATCTTTTGATAACACGGATTCCTATTTCTCAATCGTATCCCACGATCAAGATAATTGGCTGAATCCCGTGAAACCATTTCAGAGAAGTTCATTGATATCTTCTTTTTCTAAAGCAAATCGACTTCGATTCTTGAATAATCCACATCACTTCTGCTTCTATTGTAACAAAAGATTCCCTTTTTATGTGGAAAAGGCCCGTCTCAATAATTCTGATTTTACGTATGGACAATTCCTCACTATCTTGTTCATTCACAACAAAATATTTTCTTCGTGCGGTGGTAAAAAAAAACATGAACATGCTTTTTTGGAGAGAGATACTATTTCACCTTCGTCAATCGAGTCACAGGTATCTAACATATTCATATCTAACGATTTTCCACTATTCGAAAATGCTCCTAAGGGACTCTAAAGTGCATACAATGGTGTGAATGAGGATGCAAATCTACCTAAAATATGCTGCTAAAATGGTCAAAATACGAACACATCAACTCCCCCAAACTTAGTTCTTGCTCGGCCTCAAGCAAGTGCAATGAACCAAGAAGGAAGAGAGGTGGCGACACAAGGAATCTCTATAGCCTTTGACAGACAACTCACCAAGGCGTTCCCAGAAATACAAAATTTAGCCCCTATCCCTTTGGAATGACCACAATCTAATTGTAATAACACTTGGCACCTGACTCTTTATTTCTATAGTGTGCGGGTCTCAAAAGAGACTATAAATCATAGAAGTTATCATTCGACTTCCATGAGCTTGGCTAGACCTTTTCTTTAAATTGTGGTGGTTTTCTCTCTAATTTGGAATTCAACTATCTGCATTTGTTCAATTTGGTTCAACAGCTCAATAGTAGTTGGTATACACAAACATGAAAGGTGATGGGTTTACACCTCCTCCCATCTGCTTCACTAACTATATGAGAGACAAATTGTCAGATTACACAAAGAGAGAGAAGTACGAGTTTACGCGCATTCTCAGCTGCTTCACCATACCGAAATATTATGTAGGAAAATGGATTTTCACAAACGCGAGAAGGTACAGGTTTACGCATAGTCCTGGTTGCTTCATCCTGCCAAAGAGACGCAAAGGTGTACGGGTTTACGCACACCCCTGATTCGTTTGTGGCTTCGTGTCGTTTGAATCATTCAGCATTAAATTCTGTTTTTCTAGCTAAAAAGGAGATTTTCTACAAACCATAAATCAAGCTAAACAGAGAGAAGGAACATGTTCAACGTATACATAGGCCCCAGATTGACAAGTATTGTTCAATTACTAGGAATCAAAGCACCCAAGCGTCAAGCGTTCGAAAGGGAAAAACCGCAATTCTAAGAGTACGCTATGGTTCCTAGCCATTCAATTTATCAAGATTGGCTATCTTAAACGAGGTGATTCCTAGAATGCAGCTAGACTCAATCCTACGTGAAATGCATGAACACTCTGTTTTTGGATTTTCTATGGCATATATGTGAAAAAATAAAAATATTTTTGGATTTTTGTGAAACTTACATGAATGCATGCTGAAGGAAAAATAACAAAACAGAAACAAGCATCAAATGCAATCTGAATCCAACTCTTTTACACCTAAGTGTCTTCAAATGCATGATATATTCGAAAATGCTCCTAAGGGACTCTAAAGTGCATACAATGGTGTGAATGAGGATGCAAATCTACCTAAAATATGCTGCTAAAATGGTCAAAATACGAACACATCAACTCCCCCAAACTTAGTTCTTGCTTGGCCTCAAGCAAGTGCAATGAACCAAGAAGGAAGAGAGGTGGCGACACAAGGAATCTCTATAGCCTTTGACAGACAACTCACCAAGGCGTTCCCAGAAATACAAAATTTAGCCCCTATCCCTTTGGAATGACCACAATCTAATTGTAATAACACTTGGCACCTGACTCTTTATTTCTATAGTGTGCGGGTCTCAAAAGAGACTATAAATCATAGAACTTATCATTCGACTTCCATGAGCTTAGCTAGACCTTTTCTTTAAACTGCGGTGGTTCTCTCTCTAATTTTGATTCAAACTATCTGCATTTGTTCAATTTGGTTCAACAGCTCAATAGTAGTTGGTATACACAAACATGAAAGGTGATGGGTTTACACCTCCTCCCATCTGCTTCACTAACTATATGAGAGACAAATTGGCAGATTACACAAGCTTGAGAAAGTACGAGTTTACGTGCATTCTCAGCTGCCTCACCATACCGAATTATTATGTAGGAAAATGGATTTTCACAAACGCGAGAAGGTACAGGTTTACGCATAGTCCTGGTTGCTTCATCCTGCCAAAGAGACGCAAAAGTGTACGGGTTTACGCACACCCCTGATTCGTTTGTGGCTTCGTGTCGTTTGAATCATTCAGCATTAAATTCACTTTTTCTAGCTAAAAAAGAGATTTTCTACAAACCATAAATCAAGCTAAACAGAGGGAAGGAACATGTTCAACGTATACATAGGCCCCAGATTGACAAGTATTGTTCAATTATTAGGAATCAAAGCACCCAAGCGTCAAGCGTTCGAAAGGGAAAAACCGCAATTCTAAGAGTACGCTATGGTTCCTAGCCATTCAATTTATCAAGATTGGTTATCTTAAACGAGGTGATTCCTAGAATGCAGCTAGACTCAATCCTACGTGAAATGCATGAACACTCTGTTTTTGGATTTTCTATGCCATATATGTGAAAAAATAAAAATATTTTTGGATTTTTGTGAAACTTACATGAATGCATGCTGAAGGAAAAATAACAAAACAGAAACAAGCATCAAATGCAATCTGAATCCAACTCTTTTACACCTAAGTGTCTTCAAATGCATGATATATTTGAAAATGCTCCGAAGGGACTCTAAAGTGCATACAATGGTGTGAATGAGGACGCAAATCTACCTAAAATATGCTGCTAAAATGGTCAAAATACGAACATATCAACTCCCCCAAACTTAGTTCTTGCTTGGCCTCAAGCAAGTGCAATGAACCAAGAAGGAAGAGAGGTGGCGACACAAGGAACCTCTATAGCCATTAACAGACAACTCATCAAGGCGTTCACAGAAATATAAAATTTAGCCCCTATCCCTTTGGAATGACCACAATCTAATTGTAATAACACTTGGCACCTGACTCTTTATTTCTATAGTGTGCGGGTCTCAAAAGAGACTATAAATCATAGAAGTTATCATTCGACTTCCATGAGCTTGGCTAGACCTTTTCTTTAAATTGTGGTGGTTTTCTCTCTAATTTGGAATTCAACTATCTGCATTTGTTCAATTTGGTTCAACAGCTCAATAGTAGTTGGTATACACAAACATGAAAGGTGATGGGTTTACACCTCCTCCCATCTGCTTCACTAACTATATGAGAGACAAATTGTCAGATTACACAAGCTTGAGAAAGTACGAGTTTACGCGCATTCTCAGCTGCTTCACCATACCGAAATATTATGTAGGAAAATGGATTTTCACAAACGCGAGAAGGTACAGGTTTACGCATAGTCCTGGTTGCTTCATCCTGCCAAAGAGACGCAAAGGTGTACGGGTTTACGCACACCCCTGATTCGTTTGTGGCTTCGTGTCGTTTGAATCATTCAGCATTAAATTCTGTTTTTCTAGCTAAAAAGGAGATTTTCTACAAACCATAAATCAAGCTAAACAGAGGGAAGGAACATGTTCAACGTATACATAGGCCCCAGATTGACAAGTATTGTTCAATTACTAGGAATCAAAGCACCCAAGCGTCAAGCGTTCGAAAGGGAAAAACCGCAATTCTAAGAGTACGCTATGGTTCTTAGCCATTCAATTTATCAAGATTGGCTATCTTAAACGAGGTGATTCCTAGAATGCAGCTAGACTCAATCCTACGTGAAATGCATGAACACTCTGTTTTTGGATTTTCTATGGCATATATGTGAAAAAATAAAAATATTTTTGGATTTTTGTGAAACTTACATGAATGCATGCTGAAGGAAAAATAACAAAACAGAAACAAGCATCAAATGCAATCTAAATCCAACTCTTTTACACCTAAGTGTCTTCAAATGCATGATATATTCGAAAATGCTCCTAAGGGACTCTAAAGTGCATACAATGGTGTGAATGAGGATGCAAATCTACCTAAAATATGCTGCTAAAATGGTCAAAATACGAACATATCAACTCCCCCAAACTTAGTTCTTGCTTGGCCTCAAGCAAGTGCAATGAACCAAGAAGGAAGAGAGGTGGCGACACAAGGAATCTCTATAGCCTTTAACAGACAACTCACCAAGGCGTTCACAGAAATACAAAATTTAGCCCCTATCCCTTTGGAATGACCACAATCTAATTGTAATAACACTTGGCACCTGACTCTTTATTTCTATAGTGTGCGGGTCTCAAAAGAGACTATAAATCATAGAACTTATCATTCGACTTCCATGAGCTTAGCTAGACCTTTTCTTTAAACTGTGGTGGTTCTCTCTCTAATTTTGATTCCAACTATCTGCATTTGTTCAATTTGGTTCAACAGCTCAATAGTAGTTGGTATACACAAACATGAAAGGTGATGGGTTTACACCTCCTCTCAGCTGCTTCACTAACTATATGAGAGACAAATTGGCAGATTACACAAGCTTGAGAAAGTACGAGTTTACGTGCATTCTCAGCTTCCTCACCATACCGAATTATTATGTAGGAAAATTGATTTTGACAAACGCGAGAAGGTACAGGTTTACGCATAGTCCTGGTTGCTTCATCCTGCCAAAGAAACGCAAAAGTGTACGGGTTTACGCACACCCCTGATTCGTTTGTGGCTTCGTGTCGTTTGAATCATTCAGCATTAAATTCTGTTTTTCTAGCTAAAAAGGAGATTTTCTACAAACCATAAATCAAGCTAAACAGAGGGAAGGAACATGTTCAACGTATACATAGGCCCCAGATTGACAAGTATTGTTCAATTACTAGGAATCAAAGCACCCAAGCGTCAAGCATTCGAAAGGGAAAAACCGCAATTCTAAGAGTACGCTATGGTTCCTAGCCATTCAATTTATCAAGATTGGCTATCTTAAACGAGGTGATTCCTAGAATGCAGCTAGACTCAATCCTACGTGAAATGCATGAACGCTCTGTTTTTGGATTTTCTATGCCATATATGTGAAAAAATAAAAATATTTTTGGATTTTTGTGAAACTTACATGAATGCATGCTGAAGGAAAAATAACAAAACAGAAACAAGCATCAAATGCAATCTGAATCCAACTCTTTTACACCTAAGTGTCTTCAAATGCATGATATATTCGAAAATGCTCCTAAGGGACTCTAAAGTGCATACAATGGTGTGAATGAGGATGCAAATCTACCTAAAATATGCTGCTAAAATGGTCAAAATACGAACATATCAACTCCCCCAAACTTAGTTCTTGCTTGGCCTCAAGCAAGTGCAATGAACCAAGAAGGAAGAGAGGTGGCGACACAAGGAATCTCTATAGCCTTTAACAGACAACTCACCAAGGCGTTCACAGAAATACAAAATTTAGCCCCTATCCCTTTGGAATGACCACAATCTAATTGTAATAACACTTGGCACCTGACTCTTTATTTCTATTGTGTGCGGGTCTCAAAAGAGACTATAAATCATAGAACTTATCATTCGACTTCCATGAGCTTAGCTAGACCTTTTCTTTAAACTGTGGTGGTTCTCTTTCTAATTTTGATTCCAACTATCTGCATTTGTTCAATTTGGTTCAACAGCTCAATAGTAGTTGGTATACACAAACATGAAAGGTGATGGGTTTACACCTCCTCTCAGCTGCTTCACTAACTATATGAGAGACAAATTGGCAGATTACACAAGCTTGAGAAAGTACGAGTTTACGTGCATTCTCAGCTTCCTCACCATACCGAATTATTATGTAGGAAAATTGATTTTCACAAACGCGAGAAGGTACAGGTTTACGCATAGTCCTGGTTGCTTCATCCTGCCAAAGAAACGCAAAAGTATACGGGTTTACGCACACCCCTGATTCGTTTGTGGCTTCGTGTCGTTTGAATCATTCAGCATTAAATTCTGTTTTTCTAGCTAAAAAAGAGATTTTCTACAAACCATAAATCAAGCTAAACAGAGGGAAGGAACATGTTCAACGTATACATAGGCCCCAGATTGACAAGTATTGTTCAATTATTAGGAATCAAAGCACCCAAGCATCAAGCGTTCGAAAGGGAAAAACCGCAATTCTAAGAGTACGCTATGGTTCCTAGCCATTCAATTTATCAAGATTGGCTATCTTAAACGAGGTGATTCCTAGAATGCAGCCTAGACTCAATCCTACGTGAAATGCATGAACACTCTGTTTTTGGATTTTCTATGCCATATATGTGAAAAAATAAAAATATTTTTGGATTTTTGTGAAACTTACATGAATGCATGCTGAAGGAAAAATAACAAAACAGAAACAAGCATGAAATGCAATCTGAATCCAACTCTTTTACACCTAAGTGTCTTCAAATGCATGATATATTCGAAAATGCTCCTAAGGGACTCTAAAGTGCATACAATGGTGTGAATGAGGATGCAAATCTACCTAAAATATGCTGCTAAAATGGTCAAAATACGAACAAATCAACTCCCCCAAACTTAGTTCTTGCTTGGCCTCAAGCAAGTGCAATGAACCAAGAAGGAAGAGAGGTGGCGACACAAGGAATCTCTATAGCCTTTGACAGACAACTCACCAAGGCGTTCCCAGAAATACAAAATTTAGCCCCTATCCCTTTGGAATGACCACAATCTAATTGTAATAACACTTGGCACCTGACTCTTTATTTCTATAGTGTGCGGGTCTCAAAAGAGACTATAAATCATAGAACTTATCATTCGACTTCCATGACCTTAGCTAGACCTTTTCTTTAAACTGTGGTGGTTATCTCTCTAATTTTGATTCCAACTATCTGCATTTGTTCAATTTGGTTCAACAGCTCAATAGTAGTTGGTATACACAAACATGAAAGGTGATGGGTTTACACCTCCTCTCAGCTGCTTCACTAACTATATGAGAGACAAATTGGCAGATTACACAAGCTTGAGAAAGTACGAGTTTACGTGCATTCTCAGCTGCCTCACCATACCGAATTATTATGTAGGAAAATGGATTTTCACAAACGTGAGAAGGTACAGGTTTACGCATAGTCCTGGTTGCTTCATCCTGCCAAAGAGACGCAAAGGTGTACGGGTTTACGCACACCCCTGATTCGTTTGTGGCTTCGTGTCGTTTGAATCATTCAACATTAAATTCTGTTTTTCTAGCTAAAAATGAGATTTTCCACAAACCATAAATAAAGCTAAATAGAGGGAAGGAACATGTTAAACGTATACATAGGCCCCAGATTGACAAGTATTGTTCAATTATTAGGAATCAAAGCACACAAGCGTCAAGCGTTCGAAAGGGGAAAAACCGCAATTCTAAGAGTACGCTATGGTTCCTAGCCATTCAATTTATCCAGATTGGCTATCTTAAACGAGGTGATTCCTAGAATGCAGCTAGACTCAATCCTACGTGAAATGCATGAACGCACTGTTTTTGGATTTTCTATGCCATATATGTGAAAAAATAAAAATATTTTTGGATTTTTGTGAAACTTACATGAATGCATGCTGAAGGAAAAATAACAAAACAGAAACAAGCATCAAATGCAATCTGAATCCAACTCTTTTACACCTAAGTGTCTTCAAATGCATGATATATTCGAAAATGCTCCTAAGGGACTCTAAAGTGCATACAATGGTGTGAATGAGGATGCAAATCTACCTAAAATATGCTGCTAAAATGGTCAAAATACGAACATATCAACTCCCCCAAACTTAGTTCTTGCTTGGCCTCAAGCAAGTGCAATGAACCAAGAAGGAAGAGAGGTGGCGACACAAGGAATCTCTATAGCCTTTAACAGACAACTCACCAAGGCGTTCACAGAAATACAAAATTTAGCCCCTATCCCTTTGGAATGACCACAATCTAATTGTAATAACACTTGGCACCTGACTCTTTATTTCTATAGTGTGCGGGTCTCAAAAGAGACTATAAATCATAGAACTTATCATTCGACTTCCATGAGCTTAGCTAGACCTTTTCTTTAAACTGTGGTGGTTCTCTCTCTAATTTTGATTCCAACTATCTGCATTTGTTCAATTTGGTTCAACAGCTCAATAGTAGTTGGTATAGCACAAACATGAAAGGTGATGGGTTTACACCTCCTCTCAGCTGCTTCACTAACTATATGAGAGACAAATTGGCAGATTACACAAGCTTGAGAAAGTACGAGTTTACGTGCATTCTCAGCTTCCTCACCATACCGAATTATTATGTAGGAAAATTGATTTTCACAAACGCGAGAAGGTACAGGTTTACGCATAGTCCTGGTTGCTTCATCCTGCCAAAGAAACGCAAAAGTATACGGGTTTACGCACACCCCTGATTCGTTTGTGGCTTCGTGTCGTTTGAATCATTCAGCATTAAATTCTGTTTTTCTAGCTAAAAAAGAGATTTTCTACAAACCATAAATCAAGCTAAACAGAGGGAAGGAACATGTTCAACGTATACATAGGCCCCAGATTGACAAGTATTGTTCAATTATTAGGAATCAAAGCACCCAAGCATCAAGCGTTCGAAAGGGATAAACCGCAATTCTAAGAGTACGCTATGGTTCCTAGCCATTCAATTTATCAAGATTGGCTATCTTAAACGAGGTGATTCCTAGAATGCAGCTAGACTCAATCCTACGTGAAATGCATGAACACTCTGTTTTTGGATTTTCTATGCCATATATGTGAAAAAATAAAAATATTTTTGGATTTTTGTGAAACTTACATGAATGCATGCTGAAGGAAAAATAACAAAACAGAAACAAGCATCAAATGCAATCTGAATCCAACTCTTTTACACCTAAGTGTCTTCAAATGCATGATATATTTGAAAAATCTCCTAAGGGACTCTAAAGTGCATACAATGGTGTGAATGAGGATGCAAATCTACCTAAAATATGCTGCTAAAATGGTCAAAATACGAACATATCAACTCCCCCAAACTTAGTTCTTGCTTGGCCTCAAGCAAGTGCAATGAACCAAGAAGGAAGAGAGGTGGCGACACAAGGAATCTCTATAGCCATTAACAGACAACTCATCAAGGCGTTCACAGAAATATAAAATTTAGCCCCTATCCCTTTGGAATGACCACAATCTAATTGTAAGAACACTTGGCACCTGACTCTTTATTTCTATAGTGTGTGGGTCTCAAAAGAGACTATAAATCATAGAACTTATCATTCGACTTCCATGAGCTTAGCTAGACCTTTTCTTTAAACTGTGGTGGTTCTCTCTCTAATTTTGATTCCAACTATCTGCATTTGTTCAATTTGGTTCAACAGCTCAATAGTAGTTGGTATACACAAACATGAAAGGTGATGGGTTTACACCTCCTCTCAGCTGCTTCACTAACTATATGAGAAACAAATTGGCAGATTACACAAGCTTGAGAAAGTACGAGTTTACGTGCATTCTCAGTTGCCTCACCATACCGAATTATTATGTAGGAAAATGGATTTTCACAAACGCGAGAAGGTACATGTTTACGCATAGTCCTGGTTGCTTCATCCTGCCAAAGAGACGCAAAGGTGTACGGGTTTACGCACACCCCTGATTCGTTTGTGGCTTCGTGTCGTTTGAATCATTCAACATTAAATTCTGTTTTTCTAGCTAAAAATGAGATTTTCCACAAACCATAAATCAAGCTAAACAGAGGGAAGGAACATGTTCAACGTTTACATAGGCCCCAGATTGACAAGTATTGTTCAATTATTAGGAATCAAAGCACACAAGCGTCAAGCGTTCGAAAGGGAAAAACCGCAATTCTAAGAGTACGCTATGGTTCCTAGCCATTCAATTTATCAAGATTGGCTATCTTAAACGAGGTGATTCCTAGAATGCAGCTAGACTCAATCCTACGTGAAATGCATGAACGCTCTGTTTTTGGATTTTCTATGCCATATATGTGAAAAAATAAAAATATTTTTGGATTTTTGTGAAACTTACATGAATGCATGTTGAAGGAAAAATAACAAAACAGAAACAAGCATCAAATGCAATCTGAATCCAACTCTTTTACACCTTAAGTGTCTTCAAATGCATGATATATTCGAAAATGCTCCTAAGGGACTCTAAAGTGCATACAATGGTGTGAATGAGGATGCAATTCTACCTAAAATATGCTGCTAAAATGGTCAAAATACAAACATATCAACTCCCCTAAACTTAGTTCTTGCTTGGCCTCAAGCAAGTGCAATGAACCAAGAAGGAAGAGAGGTGGCGACACAAGGAATCTCTATAGCCTTTAACAGACAACTCACCAAGGCGTTCACAGAAATACAAAATTTAGCCCTATCCCTTTGGAATGACCCACAATCTAATTGTAATAACACTTGGCACCTGACTCTTTATTTCTATAGTGTGCGGGTCTCAAAAGAGACTATAAATCATAGAACTTATCATTCGACTTCCATGAGCTTAGCTAGACCTTTTCTTTAAACTGTGGTGGTTCTCTCTCTAATTTTGATTCCAACTATCTGCATTTGTTCAATTTGGTTCAACAGCTCAATAGTAGTCTGTATACACAAACATGAAAGGTGATGGGTTTACACCTCCTCTCAGCTGCTTCACTAACTATATGAGAGACAAATTGGCAGATTACACAAGCTTGAGAAAGTACGAGTTTACGTGCATTCTCAGCTGCCTCACCATACCGAATTATTATGTAGGAAAATGGATTTTCACAAACGCGAGAAGGTACAGGTTTACGCATAGTCCTGGTTGCTTCATCCTTCCAAAGAGACGCAAAGGTGTACGGGTATACGCACACCCCTGATTCGTTTGTGGCTTCGTGTCGTTTGAATCATTCAACATTAAATTCTGTTTTTCTAGCTAAAAATGAGATTTTCCACAAACCATAAATCAAGCTAAACAGAGGGAAGAAACATGTTCAACGTTTACATAGGCCCCAGATTGACAAGTATTGTTCAATTATTAGGAATCAAAGCACACAAGCGTCAAGCGTTCGAAAGGGAAAAACCGCAATTCTAAGAGTACGCTATGGTTCCTAGCCATTCAATTTATCAAGATTGGCTATCTTAAACGAGGTGATTCCTAGAATGCAGCTAGACTCAATCCTACGTGAAATGCATGAACGCTCTGTTTTTGGATTTTCTATGCCATATATGTGAAAAAATAAAAATATTTTTGGATTTTTGTGAAACTTACATGAATGCATGTTGAAGGAAAAATAACAAAACAGAAACAAGCATCAAATGCAATCTGAATCCAACTCTTTTACACCTTAAGTGTCTTCAAATGCATGATATATTCGAAAATGCTCCTAAGGGACTCTAAAGTGCATACAATGGTGTGAATGAGGATGCAATTCTACCTAAAATATGCTGCTAAAATGGTCAAAATACAAACATATCAACTCCCCTAAACTTAGTTCTTGCTTGGCCTCAAGCAAGTGCAATGAACCAAGAAGGAAGAGAGGTGGCGACACAAGGAATCTCTATAGCCTTTAACAGACAACTCACCAAGGCGTTCACAGAAATACAAAATTTAGCCCCTATCCCTTTGGAATGACCACAATCTAATTGTAATAACACTTGGCACCTGACTCTTTATTTCTATAGTGTGCGGGTCTCAAAAGAGACTATAAATCATAGAACTTATCATTCGACTTCCATGAGCTTAGCTAGACCTTTTCTTTAAACTGTGGTGGTTCTCTCTCTAATTTTGATTCCAACTATCTGCATTTGTTCAATTTGGTTCAACAGCTCAATAGTAGTTGGTATACACAAACATGAAAGGTGATGGGTTTACACCTCCTCTCAGCTGCTTTACTAACTATATGAGAGACAAATTGGCAGATTACACAAGCTTGAGAAAGTACGAGTTTACGTGCATTCTCAGCTGCCTCACCATACCGAATTATTATGTAGGAAAATGGATTTTCACAAACGCGAGAAGGTACAGGTTTACGCATAGTCCTGGTTGCTTCATCCTTCCAAAGAGACGCAAAGGTGTACGGGTTTACGCACACCCCTGATTCGTTTGTGGCTTCGTGTCGTTTGAATCATTCAACATTAAATTCTGTTTTTCTAGCTAAAAATGAGATTTTCCACAAACCATAAATCAAGCTAAACAGAGGGAAGGAACATGTTCAACGTTTACATAGGCCCCAGATTGACAAGTATTGTTCAATTATTAGGAATCAAAGCACACAAGCGTCAAGCGTTCGAAAGGGAAAAACCGCAATTCTAAGAGTACGCTATGGTTCCTAGCCATTCAATTTATCAAGATTGGCTATCTTAAACGAGGTGATTCCTAGAATGCAGCTAGACTCAATCCTACGTGAAATGCATGAACGCTCTGTTTTTGGATTTTCTATGCCATATATGTGAAAAAAATAAAAATATTTTTGGATTTTTGTGAAACTTACATGAATGCATGTTGAAGGAAAAATAACAAAACAGAAACAAGCATCAAATGCAATCTGAATCCAACTCTTTTACACCTTAAGTGTCTTCAAATGCATGATATATTCGAAAATGCTCCTAAGGGACTCTAAAGTGCATACAATGGTGTGAATGAGGATGCAATTCTACCTAAAATATGCTGCTAAAATGGTCAAAATACGAACATATCAACTCCCCTAAACTTAGTTCTTGCTTGGCCTCAAGCAAGTGCAATGAACCAAGAAGGAAGAGAGGTGGCGACACAAGGAATCTCTATAGCCTTTAACAGACAACTCACCAAGGCGTTCACAGAAATACAAAATTTAGCCCCTATCCCTTTGGAATGACCACAATCTAATTGTAATAACACTTGGCACCTGACTCTTTATTTCTATAGTGTGCGGGTCTCAAAAGAGACTATAAATCATAGAACTTATCATTCGACTTCCATGAGCTTAGCTAGACCTTTTCTTTAAATTGTGGTGGTTCTCTCTCTAATTTTGATTCCAACTATCTGCATTTGTTCAATTTGGTTCAACAGCTCAATAGTAGTTGGTATACACAAACATGAAAGGTGATGGGTTTACACCTCCTCTCAGCTGCTTCACTAACTATATGAGAGACAAATTGGCAGATTACACAAGCTTGAGAAAGTACGAGTTTACGTGCATTCTCAGCTGCCTCACCATACCGAATTATTATGTAGGAAAATGGATTTTCACAAACGCGAGAAGGTACAGGTTTACGCATAGTCCTGGTTGCTTCATCCTTCCAAAGAGACGCAAAGGTGTACGGGTATACGCACACCCCTGATTCGTTTGTGGCTTCGTGTCGTTTGAATCATTCAACATTAAATTCTGTTTTTCTAGCTAAAAATGAGATTTTCCACAAACCATAAATCAAGCTAAACAGAGGGAAGAAACATGTTCAACGTTTACATAGGCCCCAGATTGACAAGTATTGTTCAATTATTAGGAATCAAAGCACACAAGCGTCAAGCGTTCGAAAGGGAAAAACCGCAATTCTAAGAGTACGCTATGGTTCCTAGCCATTCAATTTATCAAGATTGGCTATCTTAAACGAGGTGATTCCTAGAATGCAGCTAGACTCAATCCTACGTGAAATGCATGAACGCTCTGTTTTTGGATTTTCTATGCCATATATGTGAAAAAATAAAAATATTTTTGGATTTTTGTGAAACTTACATGAATGCATGTTGAAGGAAAAATAACAAAACAGAAACAAGCATCAAATGCAATCTGAATCCAACTCTTTTACACCTTAAGTGTCTTCAAATGCATGATATATTCGAAAATGCTCCTAAGGGACTCTAAAGTGCATACAATGGTGTGAATGAGGATGCAATTCTACCTAAAATATGCTGCTAAAATGGTCAAAATACAAACATATCAACTCCCCTAAACTTAGTTCTTGCTTGGCCTCAAGCAAGTGCAATGAACCAAGAAGGAAGAGAGGTGGCGACACAAGGAATCTCTATAGCCTTTAACAGACAACTCACCAAGGCGTTCACAGAAATACAAAATTTAGCCCCTATCCCTTTGGAATGACCACAATCTAATTGTAATAACACTTGGCACCTGACTCTTTATTTCTATAGTGTGCGGGTCTCAAAAGAGACTATAAATCATAGAACTTATCATTCGACTTCCATGAGCTTAGCTAGACCTTTTCTTTAAACTGTGGTGGTTCTCTCTCTAATTTTGATTCCAACTATCTGCATTTGTTCAATTTGGTTCAACAGCTCAATAGTAGTTGGTATACACAAACATGAAAGGTGATGGGTTTACACCTCCTCTCAGCTGCTTCACTAACTATATGAGAGACAAATTGGCAGATTACACAAGCTTGAGAAAGTACGAGTTTACGTGCATTCTCAGCTGCCTCACCATACCGAATTATTATGTAGGAAAATGGATTTTCACAAACGCGAGAAGGTACATGTTTACGCATAGTCCTGGTTGCTTCATCCTTCCAAAGAGACGCAAAGGTGTACGGGTTTACGCACACCCCTGATTCGTTTGTGGCTTCGTGTCATTTGAATCATTCAACATTAAATTCTGTTTTTCTAGCTAAAAATGAGATTTTCCACAAACCATAAATCAAGCTAAACAGAGGGAAGAAACATGTTCAACGTTTACATAGGCCCCAGATTGACAAGTATTGTTCAATTATTAGGAATCAAAGCACACAAGCGTCAAGCGTTCGAAAGGGAAAAACCGCAATTCTAAGAGTACGCTATGGTTCCTAGCCATTCAATTTATCAAGATTGGCTATCTTAAACGAGGTGATTCCTAGAATGCAGCTAGACTCAATCCTACGTGAAATGCATGAACGCTCTGTTTTTGGATTTACTATGCCATATATGTGAAAAAATAAAAATATTTTTGGATTTTTGTGAAACTTACATGAATGCATGTTGAAGGAAAAATAACAAAACAGAAACAAGCATCAAATGCAATCTGAATCCAACTCTTTTACACCTTAAGTGTCTT